>JAODPA010040551.1:0-12022 GCA_025585075.1 Nepenthes mirabilis | reverse complement strand
CATGTTTTGGTTGTCATGGACTTAGCCTATTACATTTGATCGGAACGCCAGTAACGGGCTGGCCCACGAAGGAGGAAACGGTCCAAATCTACAACAAGCCCAATTCTGCCTAGTTAGTCAACACTGCCATTGACCAGATGGAGAGCAAGTAAGCCGGTGGAGGCCCAAGAGTAGGACAGCCCCCATTAAAACCTATAACAGTCAACGCTTTCATTGATCGAAGAGGTGGCCAGTAGACCGGCTGGGACCCAAGACGCACGCGGCCCAAGTAGTAATTAGTCCACGCGTCAATCTTAAAGCCACAACGGTCATCTATCCTAATTTTTGGCATCTCCAAGAAGGTAAGCTCTACTGTAGCGGTCATCTCCAGAATCAGTGTGTATCCCAAGAGAAAGGCGCCATAATTTGTGCGTTGTCTGCTAAAAACCCTAATAGTTATAAAATATAAAATGAAGGACATTAATTTCTTGGATCGTTACAACCAGAAAGGTGCTCACGCCTGCGCCAAGGAAGGCAACAATTCTTAGTAGAGTACAGGCATCCAGCCTTTCTACGTTAGGAAGGCAGCACAGGGCCATGGCTATAAAAGGTCGTGGAAGCTCCCTTCAAAGACACGCTCTCGAATACGCACTCAAACGCCTACAAAAAGCCTTCAAGTAATCTCAAGCTCTCAGAAGTTCTCTGATTCTCTGGAGCCCTCAAGCACGCTCTCTCTCTCTCTCAGCTTCCAATTCCTAACAAACTTTGGACTGAGAAGCTCTACTCTTCACAAGCAACCATATAAGTCACTCGTCCGACGAGTGTATTCCCACCTACACAAATACTTATCAGCATTTATACTGCATCCATCTTCTCATTTCAGAAGGCCAATTACTGAGTTAAGTGTAATTACTGAGTTAAGTGTTGAAGTATTTTCGGTGGGATCGGATCTCGCCGTCACCTGGCCGCTTATTTGAAATTGTGGTGTGCAGGACCCAAAGCTAAACGAACGGAGATCAGAATCTGACAGACCACTCGACTCGAATCTGTTCAAACTTGGATCTAGGACACATCATTGGCGCCGTTTGTGGGAAGCTAACAAAAAGCTAACTACTTTTATCTTTACAAACACTTTCCTCTACAAAGTCAATACCATCAGGTAGAATGGTAAACACCAGACCCAAGCTAGTGTTCCCGCTAGAGATGTCGCTTCTCCTAACCAGGACCACTCTACTGGTAATATAGTCAGAGGGGCACCCGTGCCATTCCTCCAAAATTTGGCAGAGCAGATGAGTAATATAAACAAAATGCTAATGATATTTTGCACCCGCCAGGGCAAGAAGAAGTAGGGGGCTCTGCCCTCCAGAGCTCCTGCACAGGCATCTAGGAGGGGAGGTTAGAGGAAGAACAAACCGGCCAAGAAAGCCACGAGGCCCACCAATCTCACGCTTCGGAGGCCTCCAACGCTAAAAGACATCCCAGACTTGAGGGGCGCTTAGGCCACAGGACTCCGGATGATAGTCCAGAAAGAAGGAACCCCCGATATACTTGGGACGAGCCAAGGCCGCAGGCTCAGGAGGGAGCTTCCCGAAATGAACGATCCGTTAGCGGCTGTAACCGGCCAACTACACACACAACTGCCGAAAGAACGAAGTTGAGGACTTATCGCAATTCCAAGAGACTTGGAAACGCCTCCCGGGTAGAGAAAAAAGTTGAAAAGATCTGGAATCACGTGTTCAAGGATGACAACGAACATGCCACAGATCTGGAGAGATCTAACTTCGCTACTAAGATCTTGAACTGCCTATTGCCGGCTAAGTTCAAGATGTTGACACTAGATTCTTACGATGGAAGCGTTGATCCCATGGATCACTTGGATTACTTTCGCACCCATCTGAGTCTCTAAGGCCTGGAGGATTCAGTAATGTGCCGATACTTTCAGCTCACCTTGAAGGGAGACGCTCGAATATGGTTCCATCGGCTCCCATCAAACTCAATTCGAAACTTCAGAGAGCTCACTTATCTCTTTCTGACTCTGTACACTTCTAGTCGCTGGGAAGAGAAGTTGCTATGGTATCTCTCCCACATCAAGTAGAGGCAGGGAGAGAATTTAAAGAAGTTCATGGAGCACTTCACAGCAGAGGCCAGAAGAATTTCCAGACTCACAGAGAAGATAAAACTTATCAGTTTCATCTCAAGCTTGACCCATGGAGATTTTTTCAAACACCTGGCCTATAAGAACCCATAGACCTTTCGGAAAGTAGAGTCTATCAATAGGGTCTACGTAGCCGCTGAGACGGCTAACGATGCGAAGCGTCCTAAGAGAATCGACCAGCCTCTCTCTTACCCAGCCGATGGAAAGAAGAAGAATGGTGGCGGCGACAATCCTTGCCAGAAGCAGACAAGATCGGAGCAGTGGACAACAAGGAGTACAGGCCGATCTACCTGACTTCTCTAAACGACACACAGGCCAATGTCCTCATGTAGATTCATGGTGAAAAGTTTCTCATATGACCAAAACCACTGAAGAACGTGGAAGGAGGAAATCCAGCTAAGTACTGTACTTTTTATCGATTTTTGGGACACACCACGGAGGATTGCAAGATGCTCCAATGAGAGATTGAATAGCTAATTCAGATGAGCCATCTCACCATGTTCATTAAGAACCCTGAGCAGAGTTCTGGCACCTTAGGCGGGTGTGGACAAGATCCACATCCCAGCGACGGAAACAAGTCGCGGCTGGCGTGATCAACGTGATCACGACCTGACTAGCCAAGACCCAAGCAGATCATAAGGAACGACAAGCCGGACGGAAGAAGCAGAAGACGAAAGAAAATGTCATTAGCTTTAGTGATAGTGACATGAATCATGTAACTTTTGTACACACTGATCCCCTTATTGTATCTTCATTCATTTCAGATAGTATTGTGGATTACCAATTGAAACGAGTTTTCATTGATAATGAAAATTCTAAGAATTTGCTCTATCTTGGTACTTTCTTTAAATTTGGATTAAAAAAGAACTAGAACCTACCGAAGGGTCCTTGTACGACCTAGATAATGAGCCCGTGGCCGTCCAAGGAACGTTATAGTTAGAGGTCACCTTGGACACATACCCTAGAACGACGAGTCATACACTCACCTTCTTAGTTGTTGACCTGTTCTCCGCATACAATGCTATCTTAGGTAGGCCATGCCAAGTAGCGTTCGGAGCCATCACTTCGATACTGTATTTAAAAATAAAGTTTCCAATAGCACGCGGTATCGGTGAAGTACTGGGTGATTAAGTGATTGGGCAGACATGTTACCTGTCTCAGATTGCACCAAGTAGCAGCAAATGGCCTACAGGAGAGTTGGACCACCGAGATAAGACAACCTTACAGCAGGTGCAACTCGACGAGGCAACTAACCTAGTACCACTAAATTCGGAGGACTCAGAGAGGTATGTGCAGATTGGGGGCTCACTCACCAGACCACTGCATGATGAGCTGATAGCATTCTTGAGACAGAATATTGATATCTTTGCATGGACACCCACTGACATACCAGAGATTTCGATTAAAGTAATGGTCTATTAGTTGGGTCTTGATCCCAACTGTAAGCCTATCAGGCATAAGCGGAGGAACCATTCTATGAAAAACCTCGTCGTTATCCGAAAAGAAGTGAAGAAACTTCTGGACGCCGGCTTTATCAAAAAAGTCCAGTACCCAGATTGGCTCTCCAATATCGTCCTGGTAAAGAAGAGCAATGAAAAATGATGGATGTGCGTCGATTTCACCGACGTTAATAAAATATGCCCAAAAAACAGCTTTCCTTTACCCAAGATCGACTTGTTGGTGAGCTTCATAGATGCGTATCTGACCTATTATCAGATGAGCCTAGAGAAAGAGGAGTACACTTCATTCATGACCGACCAAGGCACCTATGGCAATAGAGTTATGCCTTTCAGTCCGAAGAATGCAGGTGCCACCTATCAAAGGCTCGTGAACAAGATATTCGAGAAGTAGATTGACCACAATATGGAGGTGTATATCAACGACATGTTCATCAAGAGTAAAACCACCAGCGACCATATTTGCGATTTGGTTGAGTCCTTCGAGGTACTCCGCGTGCACTGGATGAAGTTAAATTCTTCAAAGTGCTTCTTCGGAATATCCTCAGAGAAGTTCTTGGATTTCATCATCTTTCAGTAAAGGATAGAAGCAAACCCAGAGAAGATCAAAGCCCTCATAGACATGTCTCCGCTACGGAGCATCAATGATATCCAAAGTCTAACCGAACAACTGGTAGTGTTGTCCCGCTTCTTGGTCAAGTTGGGAGACAAGTATCGGCCTTTTTTTAAGGTTCTAAGGGGGACTAAAGCAAACAGTTTACAGTGGATTACAAAGTGCCAGGCTGCCTTTGATCAGTTGAAGCGGTATTTAGCTAGTCCGTCGTTGCTAACGTCACCCAGGAATGGAGAAGAGCTATACCTCTACTTGACGGTGTTAGAGATGGCTCTCAACTCTGCTCTCATCTGCCAGGACTCCGACTCTTAGAGGCAGGTCTACTATGTGAACAAGACGTTGACCGGTGCAGAGACATTCTGTCCGCGTGCTGAGAAGATGGCTTTGGCACTTTTCTTTTCAGCCCGCAAGCTGAGACTGTATTTTCAGGCTCATCGTGTGGTTGTCTTGATTGATTAGTCACTGAAGGAAATCCTCCAAAAATCGGACGTTTCTGGATGGCCAGTTAAGTGGGCCATCGAGATGGGAAAGTTTAATATCGAATTCTAGCCTAGGATAGCCATCAAGGGATAGGCCCTGGCGGACTTCATCATCGAGACCACGACCCCAATTGTCAATGAGCACCCCATAGAGGACATGGGTCACCACGCAAAAGAGCCAGAATGGGTTCTCAACGTGGATGGTTCATCTACGAATTCAAGTAGCAGTGCTGGAGCGGTTCTAAGGACCCTAGACAGGTTTAAGGTGAAGTACTTCCTTAAACTCGACTTTTCATCCACTAACAACGTTGTCGAGTACAAAGCCCTGTTGGCCGGATTATGGCTAGCCAAAGAGTGCTCAGTTAGGTAGCTATCCGTCTACAGTGATTTAGAACTAGTTGTTAAGAAAATCAACGGGAGTTTCGAGACGTGCAACCTTCTCTTGGCCGAATACCTGGCCAAGGTGAAGGATGCCATACGGAGATTTGATAAGTTGGACTTGGTCCACACCCCCAGAACTGAGAATTGGAAGGCCAACTAACTTGCCAGAGCAGCGACGACCGACGATCTAGAGTAGTACTCGAGGGACATGAGGGAGGTTTTGAGCATTCCAAGCATAGAGGAGTAGGAAGCGATGCAAGTCTCCAACGCCGAAATTAGATGACACCTTACTAGAGTTATCTGGCAGACGGAACCCTGTTAGAGAACGAGAACAAAACCAAGCAGAACAAAAAGATGGCCGGCTAGTACACCATAGTTGATGGATGGCTTTATCCTGTGGCTACTCGATTCCGTACCTGCGATGTCTTACTCCCGAGGAGGCCGACTACACTTTACGCGAAGTCCACCTTGGGATGTGTGGATTACACATTGGCGGCAAGAACTTAGCGTTTAAGGTCATGCACCAGGGATCTTACTGGCCAACGATTAAGAAGGATGCCTTGAAGTTCGTAAAAAAGTGTGAGAATTGCCAACTTTATTACAATCTTCACCACCAGCCACCTGCAAAGTTGAGATCCCTTAAAGCTCATTGGCCTTTCACAATGGGGGCTCGATATTCTCAACCCATTTTTCATCACGATTGAGCAAAGAAAAGTCATCATTGCGGGTATCGATTATTTCACCAAATGGGTTGAAATCACCTCGCTGGCCAAGATCACCAAGCATAATGCCTTAGAATTTATCCGCCAAAGTATAGCGTGCAGATTTGGCATTTGCGAGATCATCATGACCGATAACAGAACCCAATTCTCAAAAAAATACATCATCAAGTATTACACCAAATTGGTCTATATTTCAATGGCATACCCGCAAACAAACAAATAGGTAAAGGTCACTAACTGTACGCTATTCCACGGTCTGAAGATCAAGTTAGAGAACACAGGGGGCTCCTGGGTCAACAAGCTACCCTCCGTCCTATAGTCATGCTGGACGACTCTATAGGAACCAACTTGCGAAGCACCATTCAGTCTCTGCTACGGGATTGAAGTAGTAATTTCAGTTGAGATCGGACTTCCAAGTCTTAAGGTCGAAGTCTTCGATCTATTTGATAACTTCCAAAAGCTTAAAGAACACCTAGACTTGCTAGAGGAAGCCCGTGACGCTGTTAGAATACGGACTACAATCTACCAGCAATGAGTCGTCCGCTATTACAACAAGAAAGTGAAAGCAAGACAATTCAAAGTTGGGGACTTGCTCTGGCGAAGCATAGAGGTTACTGGCAAAACCACCAATCGGAACAAGCTTTCTCCGAATTGGGGAGGCCCTTTTCTAATCTCAGTCGTCCTGCGGAATGGAGTATACAAACTCCAAACCTAGAACGATAAGTTGGTCCCACGACGTTGAACGCGATCCACCTAAAGCGCTACTTCTAGTGAAAACCCAGCTAAGTCATTTGTATCGCATAAGCGTGCTTATAACATTATATTGTCATTAATAAAAGAAAAGTTTCTTTCCACTTGCATTGTGCTATGTATCTTTTTTCTCTTTTTTTCATATAAATACTTGCTTACAGGTTACACAAAATAAATGATCTAGACTATCCCTAAGTCAGACGAATTTTCACCCGTTCGCAATTAAACCCTAATTATCTAGATGACTTGTGAGCGGTCGAATTAAATCCTAATCATCAAGGTGGCCTATAAGCGGTTAAATTAAACCCTGATCATCCAGGCAGCTCGTAAGTGGTCGAATTAAACCTTAATTATCCAGGCGGCCAATAAGCGATCGAGTTAAATCTTGATCATCTAAGTGGCCCGTTCGCAGTCTAATTCTAAACCTTCGGGGGCTTAAGCGACACGCGTGATGACCTCTTCCAATATGAGTTAATGCTGTCAGCCTACGATGGTCAACAACCCAGGAGCAAGTGCTCCATCCAAAAGCTGGCCACCCAAGATTGAACGTGGGTAGTACCACTCAAGCCTCAACTCACGATCAGATTGATATAACTTCGGAGTTCACCCTGATGTCTCCTTGAGGACTTAATTCCATTTATGAGCACAGCAAATGTTTTCAATATTGCGAGACGGACAACTAACTTGTACAAGGTGCACCAAGTAGGCCGGCTAATACAAGGGACAAATAGCTAAAGGAACAGCTAATGAAAGCAAAGTCATAGAACACAGTATATTGGAAAAATAACTGTTTTATTAATGACAAAACTGTGCTTACAGCTATATCAAAAGGTAAAAAATAAGGGACACAAAATCTTAGGAGCAAAGCTCCCTGAAGGAAACAGGAGAGGCTCCTACACACTCTGGGACTAATCCATGAGGCTCTTACGTCTCCGAGCAGTACGGTTTACCGAGTCAATGACACCAACAGGAAAATTGGGATCCACCAGATGGACAATGCGGCGACTAATGTTGATATCTTCCTATAACCGTGCCCACAATGCCTGAGAAACCTCATGAGGGCGTACGCAAGCTGATAGCTTGTTCTTTAACGAGGTTATCTTTCTTAGAAGCTCGTCGTATGCCCCGCAGTCCTGGCAGCCTTCTCTCCCAATCTCGCAGTTTTTGCTCTCAGTTCAAACAATTCTGACTGGAGAACGGCCTTCTCCTCCTGGTGCTAGGCCCTCAGTAGGTCCACCTCCTCCTCGAATCTGGCAATTTCTTTCTCGCGATCTTGGATCACTAGGTCCCTTTGTCGGAGTCCCTTACCCACTGCGCCCATAACTTTTTCCTCTTACTAGAAATTAAAGGAGTTAAACCACAACGACAAAGGAAGAAGAGAAGGGAAGCTTCAAACGTTACCAACCAGGCTTTTCGCTTCCTCCTTACTAACCTACTCCGTGACTTTGGGGCTGATGGTGGAGGACTGGGAGCAGCAGTCTCCTCAGCACAATCCGCTGAAGCCTTAGCAGCAATCTCCTCTGCCAACTCAGCACTGAATCAACCACTTCAAAAAGCTCTCCGGCGGCTGGCTCATTGGGCATAGGAAGGGACTTTAAGGCTGGCTCCTCCAGCTCAGCTTGCACCTCATCAGCAGGCTCCATCCTGACGGCTACAAGCGGCTGCTCTGTTAGCGCGGCTTGCGCCACCAAACCCGTCGGCTTCGATAGTGCAATAACCACGCCACTTGCAGCGGTGCATAGCATGGCCTTGTACTCCTCCACAGCCGCCTCTACTCCGGAGCACTCTACGGCTCCAGCAAGACGCTCGACCGTTACGTAATTTGGCTTTGTGGAGGATGAGAAAAAAGGCACTATCGTCGCAACCATTTTTTTCCTTGGACTGTTGGGAGTATCTCCAGTGGCATCAATGGAAATAGCGCAAAGCTTCCTCTTGCACTGTGAGGCATCTGGCGGCGGTGGTCTAATCTTCTAGACCGGAGAAGGAGGTCCCCAACGAGCTTTCATGGCTTCCCCCTGGAAACCAAATGATCCCTCCTAAACTCGTCAAGGTATTTTCTCACCAACTCCAACAGTGGTTCCACAGCCTCCACCTTAGTATTCTTGGGCATCCCAGTGAAAGCCCTATGAACCTTTCCCTAATCCCGGGACAAGGGTCATGAATCATCAACACGCACGAAGAAGTAGCGGTCCTTCCAATTATTTAGCGAATCATAAATGGCCTCGCTGAAAGGAAGGTCTCTAGGGAATAGAGAGATCCATTTTTCACTTTGGGTGAATCGAAACAACACCTTAACTGCCTCCTTCATTAGCATTCATGAACCCTGGCGTAGGAAGATGCATAGCGTGCAAAGGAAACGCACGACATTGGTGTGGAGCCGTGTGATAGGAACTTGAGCACTATAAAGATGTCCAGCAGCTTCTTTGGGATGGGGATGCGAAACCCACTTCTCAGATTAGCCTCATACACAGTGATGCAGCCCCTAGGAGAGAAGCAGGCCCTGTCATGCTCACTGGGCGTCACTAGGATAATCTCACGTGGAATGTTGAATTCCACATGCAGTTCTCTCACCTCACCAGGGATAATCACAAAAGCAATATCAACAACAGAAAGAGTCATGGAAATGAAGGTCAGAAGAGTAGCAGAGATTTAGAAAATTTTCGATATGGAAAAGTTAAACGGACGGCTTGGTTTTTGTAAAGGCATGCAACCGTTGGTAAGGCGACGCCTCAAAAAAGCACGCCCATTATGGTAGACACATGTCGTATCCCGAAAGGGCACAGTTGAATCAAATCTCGTACATTATTAATTATCGAGATCGCAAATTCACTGTGTGTCGACACGTAGTAAACTTTTCGTCTAACAGTCTGGTGTCATGACGGCGCGTCGTTTCAATTCCCACAAGTTCTCTAAATTTTGGCTAGAACAGTCAACAAATCGGGACAACACTGCTTTCCTTACAAGCTCTCTGGGTTTTGGCCAGAACGGTCAACGATCCGATCAACGCTGCTCTTCATGCTCAGTTCTCCAGATTTTGGGGAGAACAGTCAACAAATCAGGTCAACGCTTCTCTTCACACTCAGTTCTCTAGAATCTAGCGGATTCGTTAATCAAGAACCGTCAACAAATCTGGTCAATGCTTTTGTTTCTGCCGAGTTCTTCGGATTTATTAACGGTCAATAAATCTGGTCAACGTTATCTCCAGTTCAGTTCTCTAGATCTTTGTGTCACAATCAACATCCGCAGGCAATGCAATCAGTAGACCAAGTACCATTGCCAGTTTCACGCTGCCTCGAGCAAGTTGCCCAGCCAGAAACGTCCCATCATGAACATGTTGGAGGCCGGAGTCCCATACTACTAGCATGGGGGGCTAGTGGTGGGACATCAGTAACGGGTTGGTCACGAAAAAACGACGGTCTAATTCTGCCTGGATGATCAACGTTGTCGCTGACCGGATGAAGAACAAGTGGGCCGGCAGAGGCCGAAGAACAGGACGGCTCATTAAAGCTTGTTACGGTTAACGCTTCCGTTGACCGAAGAGGTGACCAGAGACTGGCTAGGGCCCAGGACACTTGTGACCCAAACAGTAATTGGTCCACGTGTCATCTCAGAGCCATAATGATCATCTGCCCTAATTTTTCGCATCTCTAAGAATGCAAGCTCCGCCGTAACGGTCATATCCAGAATCAGTGCGCATCCCGGAAGGAAGGCGTTAGAATTTGTGTGCTGTTTGTTAGAAACCCTAGTAGTTACAAAATATAGAAGGAAGGTGATTAATTTCTTAGACCGTTACAACCAGAAAGGCGCTCACACCTACGCCAAGGAAGGCAACAATTCTTAGCAGAGTACGGGCATCCAACCCTTCTGCGTAAAGAAAGCAGCACAGGGCTATGGCTATAAAAGGTCATGGAAGCTCTCTTCAAATGCATGCTTTCGAATATGCACTCAAATGCCCACAAAAAGCCTTCAAGCAATCACAAACTCTCAGAAGTTCTCTAACTTTCATGAGCCCTCAAGCACTCTCTCTCTCTCAACTTCCAGTTCCTTGCGAAATTTGGACTGAGAAGCTCTGCTCCTCAAGAGCAACCACATAAGTTACTCGTCCCATGGGTGCGTTCCCATCTACACAAACATTCATCAGTATTCATACTGCATCCACTGTATCTACCTTCTCATTTCAAAAGGTCAATTACTAAATTGAGTGTCGGAGTATTTTCGGTGATACCAAATCCCACCATCACCTGACCTCTTGTTTGAAATTGTAGTGTATATGACTCAAAACTAAGCAAACGGAGATCGAAATCTAACAGACCACTCGACCCAAATTTGTTCAAGTTTGGATCCAGAACACATCACATTTTATCAAAAGAAGATATCAATATTGCCCTAAACTCATTAAAGAGTCAAAGGCAAATGCAGTGTTTATAAAAAATTATTCAATTATTCCATAAAATTTACAGTTACTAATTCAAATATTTTTAAGTAACAAAGAAGCCTCGCCCTCACTTCATGGGCTCAACTAAATTTAGGATGCATGATCTTATCCATAGAGACTATATATATTAATAAATCTAGATATATAACAGTAATAATCAAACTCGTTATAAACTCAATCACAATGCTCCTGAATTGCTCTTGTCAGCTACACTAACCTGTTTAGGTTGTCATACACCTAACCATCACATTCTAAGACATGAAAAATATTAATATCACCCTAAGTTCATCAAAGAGTCAAAGGTAAATGCAATTTTAATGAAAAACTATTCAACAGTGTTATAAAATCTATAGTTATCAATTCTGCCATATACCTAACCTTTTTAAATTATCAAAAAAGCCATGCCCCCACTTTGTGGTCATGATGGATGATCCTATCAGTAAATACTATAATATCAACTAAGTTATAATATATAGTAACAAAAATTAAACTCATCACAATGTCTCAAATCGCTCTTATTAATTGTGCTAATTTGTTTAAATTGTCATATATCTGACCTATTTTAATAAATTATCACTTTTTCTAATATGTCAGTGTCTGATTGGGGTGGATGACAATCAGTGACTGAAAACCATTGAATTATCCCTTCCTATTTAGCCACATG
Source organism: Nepenthes mirabilis (assembly GCA_025585075.1). Taxonomy (NCBI): domain Eukaryota; kingdom Viridiplantae; phylum Streptophyta; class Magnoliopsida; order Caryophyllales; family Nepenthaceae; genus Nepenthes; species Nepenthes mirabilis. The sequence goes on along the minus strand of JAODPA010040551.1, from coordinate 387 downwards.
GCTGCACTGTTTAACCAATCTTTGGCCAATCTCCTCAAGGGAGCTATCCATGATTGTCCTTCCAACCTTGTGGGCTAATCTTTTAGCCAACACAATGATGTGATAGTAGCCATTAATGTTGGGAGGATAGAAGTGATGAAGAACAATATGAAGGGAGGCCCGACCTCCAATTTCAGGACATGTTTCAGACATGTTTCTTTGGAGATTAGATGATCTCCTTTCAGGAAAAAGACAGCATCACTTTTACCAGTAGTATGTCTTGCATATGATCTCCCTCCCTCTTTTTGCTTGCTTTTTCTTCTGCTCCCGCCACTCAAGGAAGCACATCACATCAGCTGAACATTACACTTTTTGACTTGACGCATAAAAGGACATCAAAGATGGCCA
>JAODPA010040540.1:0-12022 GCA_025585075.1 Nepenthes mirabilis | reverse complement strand
TGACAAGATTTTCAATAAGATATAAATAATATTTTTTATGATTTTTTTAATACAACAAACAACATTTGTCAACACAATAAATACGACTTGACATTAGTGTAGTATTTGAATTTCATCTCTAAAACGGTAACTTATTTGAATCTAATTTTTTTTGTGTGCAATGATGATATTTTGAAATTTTTGTTGTAATTTATGTAGCCCAATAAGAACTACTTTTAGATTTTTAAAGAGATACCTTAATGTTGAGATGGTCCTTTGTACCAATGTGTCTCTTGCTCTCACCTACTATAGAGGCTCACTTTTTCATACCTCAATATACCTCTTCTAAATTAAAAAAGAAAAAAAATCAAAGTAAACATTAGAAATATTTATCTTCTCTTGAATGCCGATTAAATTTTATTCTACTCACCTACATTTTCTTTGAAAAAAATTTTTGTAATCAAATTTTCGTAAGAGTAAAACTATGAAGGTATCACAAGTGGAAAAATATCCCCATAGTTAGACTTTAAATTTGCGATGTATGATTTAATTTTCACTAAGAAAAGGAGATCAATTTATTGAATCTGAAATCTTAAGTGTAGATTGGGGATTGAATATTAGCATAGCTAAATTAATATAAAATAGAGTGTCAAATATCTTATTCTCTTCTCTTTATTTATTATCATAATTTAGACGTAATATTTAAATAAAATAAAATCATTAAAACTAGATAACAATCTGATGCGTCATTAGATCCGAACTTCGAACAGATTTGGGCTGATCCGCTTGTCCTGATTTCGGCTCCGTTCACTGAGTTTGGATCCTGCACGCCACTAAAACGAATAGAATGTCAGTGTGTTGGCGGGAAGTTATCCCACCAAAAACTTTCCGACGCTCAAATCAATAAATAGCCTTCGAAATATGAGAAGGTCACTGAAATTGAGAATTGAAAGAGGGAGAGAGAGAGAGTAAGAGTGTGTTTATCTCCAGATGAAAGAGAGACAAAAACGTCTTCTTGAATATGGATGGTTGGGAGGCAATAAACGGCTGTCAAAAGCACGTTGTATGCCTTGGATTTTTTGAGTGTCAGCAGAGAGTAGAGAATTATGAGGATGTCTTTGTTGTCGTTGTGGGCGTTGTTTGAGTGAAAGCTTGCCAGAGTAAGAGTTCGCGTAACAGATAGCGTCGACAACGACAACAGAGACATACTCATAATTCTGTACTCTCTACTGACACTCAAAAATTCTAAGGCATACAACGTGCTTCTGATAGCCGTTTACTGCCTCCCAACCATCCAGATTTAAGAAGACGTTTTTGTCTCTCTTTCATCTGGAGATACACACACTCTTGCTCTCTCTCTCTCCCTCTTTCAATTCTCAATTTCAGTGACCTTCTCATATTTCAAATGCTGTTTACTGACTTGAGTGTCGGAATTTTTTCGGTGGGATAACTTCCCGCCAACATACCGACCTCTTATACTTTTTAGTGGTGTGCAGGATCCAAACTCAGTGAACGGAGTCAGAATTAGGACAAGCGGATCAGTCCGAATCTGTTCGAAGTTTTGATCCAATGATGTATCATTGGCGCCATCTGTGGGAAACGCTTACAAAAGCCAACAACAAATTTGCACAATGCTCTCTTCTTCACCGTCTGATTCTGCATTCGCAATGGTGAACACGAGAGCCAAGACTAGCGATCCCGCTAGGGACATCACTAATCCCGACCAGGACAAACGAATCAGCCCAAATCTGTTCAAAATTCGGATCTAAGGACGCATTACAATCTAATTTATCCCATCTTAGGTTGATAATTAGGTCAACAACAAAATCGCAACTCCTAATAATGGACGGTCTAGACTAAGTGTTGAGAGGAAGAATTTATGTGCAAATCATATACCAAACGCTCGTGAGGACCACTTAAGCCATATATTTAGGATCACTAATTAGCTTATTGCTAGAAAAGAATGTTATTCCTCTTGCGCCAAATGAAATCCAAACGAGTTTAAGGATTATGGAAGAGGGGCTCCTCAATTTCCATCTAGACTAGCCCACCAAATCCGACGCTCCCTATAATCAAAAGACCAATGGCATTCGCTTCTTCAACAAATAACCTCCTAAATAACTATAGAGAGCCTGAAATAATCCACTGGAAGATAATTGGTGCCAATTTTGAATAGAAACACCTACTACCAATCTCCAAAACCACCTGGCCTTTAATAAGCATTTCGGGCTCATAACAAAGGTATAAGAAGCATGATGTCTGATGACACATGGGAATCCTCATCCAGCCAACATCGAGCATTCTCCTTAATAATATTAGTAACCAAAAAGTTCAGCACTAAAACATCCATTAATGAGGGTAATAACTCCTGGGTATTGCTGTTGCACAATCCCAAATTGGTGCAAATAATACATCAATAATAGAGTAGAAAAACCATTACCAACAATGTATAATACACACGGCATTATATCATCATGGAGACTAAGATCTTCCTCGAACTTTAGGGCGCATTGTGAGGGATTTTGATAGTATAAATGCACCTATCCTTTAATTAGTATGATCAGATTCAATCCAATCACACAAATTTTTCATCATCTGAGAGAAGCATTTACGGCTGCTGAACTAAGCTCGCCTTGTTCCACACTTTCAAATTACATACGCCCAATCCTCCTTCACCTTTAAGCCTGCACACATCGACCTCCCTCACTTCCTCCCTCATTTCATAAGAACATAGGACAGTCGGAAGCCCATCGAACATGGATGGTGGACATATCATTCTAATGCACACATTCACCTGACAGTAGCACTAGAGGAGACAAACAGTAAGATATAACATTAGCCAATATTTACTCGTCTTATATTTGTCTAATTCCTATATAGTTAATAATAGAAATTATAAGTCATTATAAAAATAATTTAGACTATTATTTTCAAAGAACATTTTTTCAAATTCAATATAAAAATAATATAGACTATTAATTTTGAGGAACAAAATATTTATTGGCACAAAATTTGAAACGTGTTTGATAAATTTATGAGCTATCATAAAAGCCTTAAACTATAACAATAGACTTCAGATTTTACAACCATAATAATTCTTACTTCGTTGGCTTCTTCTTTTGCTAAAAAAAAATGAATATAGTTTGTGTGCATATACACATTTTACATTAGGCCTTATTTGGATTGCAAAAATGAGCCTTGATGTTCGAAATTTGTTAAAATAGCAAGCCATAAGGACTTTACAAATCACGAGAGTGTATTTGCATGAGCTTTGGAATATCAGAGTTAATTTCAATTTTGTTATCTGATGTCATACAGAATTAAAATTCCAACTCCTAGCTTCAATTTATCAGAATTAAAAAATGGTATGAGATACCCATTTTTAGATTTTTTTTTTCAGAAAAAAAAGAGACTATAATCACAGTATTGAGAGTTATTTGTTAGCTAAATATGACAATATTTCACCTACTGTCTTCAAATTTGCTAGTGTTTACTTTGTAATATGATGCAAAAGTAGAACCATTTTTTTTATATAATAGTGGAAGTGAAATCTGATGAAATTCTGTCTCTATTGTTTTTTTACATATATTTCGGGTTGGGAAAAATAGTAAATGTGTATAGAAACTCGAAGCCATAAGCTCTCCTTTGTCTAAGTTCATAATCCAGACCTAAATAATTATAACTTGTGTGCTCGATGCCTCATTCCAACCCCTATGCTTCATATTGACAAGTTTATGAAATTTGAATCTTTATTTCATACCTTACATTTGTTATATACTTTTCAAAATAAAGATTGTTACTGTTGGATCTAATACCCGTAAGGCCCAAAGAAACATCAGACCCAATTTGTGAAGTAACGGCCCAAGCGGCCAGCTCAGCCCAATATTCAAAATTGCCTACGTGGAAGCCTTGTACTCACAGCCTATCAGAGCTACTTGCACCTCATTAATGTGGCTGCAAGGAGGCAAGAACAACGCAGAGGAAATGGGCTAATGAGGAGAAGGTCAGCATTGCCAGTCGCGACTCGCGCCGCTGCCCACAGTTCTCCAGCCAATTCCAACGTGAGAGGTAGATTAGGCGTGGCCTGCGACGCACGATGGCTTACCCAGCACCGCAAGACGACAACTAACGCACCAACAACTATCGTTGGGCAATGGCCGACAAATCCCTACAGAAAGGATTCTCGCTCCCAAAGCTCCAAACTAAGGAGCCTATAAACCCCCTTTCCTTTCATGGGAGAATGGATTAGACTCTAGGCGTTCAGCTTCATACTGGGCAGTAAGATGCACACCTCCAGAAATTAAGCTCTCGAATCAGCATCCAAGTTTGACCACCACAGTCTTCTTTAGGGTACGAAAGTGAGCCACCCTCTGCGGTGCATACAGTGAGCCAGGCCTTCTACTAAACGCTCATCACTCCCTCATTCCTGCATTCACTCACGCTTTCAGCGCATTCATAGCATATTTTCCGCGAACATCTAAGTGTGCGTCCCTTTCTGTTCATTGCGAAAAGTAACTGACTTGAGCGTCGGAGCGTTTTTGGTAGGAGAAATTTCACCGGGTCTCTGACTTCTTATTTGTAATTTGTATTGTACAGATTCCAGATTTATAGTGATAGAGACCATACCTGCTCGAGATTCAGCCAAGCATTCCAGGAATCTAAAGACTCCCTATTCCGAACGACAATTCGGGACCCAGGACGTAACATTGGCACCATCTGTGAAAACGCAACAAAAAGTCTAGTGTCTCCCTCCAACACTCAACCTCTTATACCAAGATGGTCAATACCAGGGTGCTAGCCAGTGCGCTGCTCGGAGATGCAGTCACCCCTAGTGACAACCTTGTGGTGGGTAGTCGTGTCAACGAGCAACCACAGCCAGATGTCCGTCAGCTGGCCGCCGAGATATGCAACATGAGGCTGATGATCTAAGACCAGGTACGAAAATGATGGGTTTTGATAATTTTTACTCATAATTTCTGTTATATAAAAGTTAATCTGTATTGAAATAAAGCTCTTGTTGTAATTTGTTTCTGAAAATTTTACACGAACTTATACTGATAAACCACTGTAAATTTCTAAAGTGAAACTGAAGGGTTTTAAGCTAATACTATATATTCTGAAACGAATATGAAGAGTTTCTAATTGTTTCTGTATATTCTGAAGTGAAAACGAAGAGATTTAATGTTTTAAATCCTTAATTTCTAATATGTGAAAGCTACTTGGTAAAAGAGTACTGTTCCCATTATGATTTATAACTGAGAAATTTATACGAAACCGCACTATTAAGTTTTCGAGTATTTCTGGAGTATTTCTAAGGATTTATGGAGAAATCCTTACTGATTTCTGAAGTTTGATGAGTATAAGCTAAGAAAATGAGAAGAAACTGTTTCTGATACTATTAATTTGGACCCATGATTGATATACGATCACATAAGGTTCTCCGGCATGCCTTAGGATATTACGGTGGTAATCGAGGATAACTCCGTCCATGGAGTTATATGTGGTCTGCCCTTCCGGGCATTTACTGTGGAGGTTGGCATTCCTCCTACCCTGGAGGTCATAAATCCTCCACTAGCTTTGATTCATGTGCCGTAAACACAGTCGGTCCCTATATCATCGCTAATACTGGCCTTTAATTGTGTAGCAAATATACAATCTATTCCCAATTATTTGCCCTATCGGCTAGTAGGGTACGCTAGTTGGGTCGTTAGGATATTGAACTAGTATTTCTGAGGAAACAAATGAGATTTGGAACAGTTTTATGACACTACTGCTTGTTCAAATATAAGCATACTTTACTCCCATTTCTATGAACTGTTTTTATTCTTTTGATCTTATATTACCATGATTTTCTGCTTTAGCATGATTTATGGTTTCTAAGACCTATTTGTATGAAAAATTATGCTTCCCTCATTATTATCGCATGTGGTTCTGCTTATCTGCATATATGTTCTACATGAAGATATAAATAATGATTTCTGAAATCTGTTTATATGAAATCATGCTTTTCTGATGAATTATGTATTTATTTTTGTTTTCCCCTGGCATTTCTATTTTCTTTTGCAATTATATTCTGCTAATATTTCTGCAATCATTGTCTTATCGCATTTATACTTTAAATGCAACTGTATCTGCTTTACTATATTATGTTCAGCATGAGATAATTACATTTTATAGCTTTAGTACATTGCTGGATTTCGACTCACTATTTTACTGTTTTATTTTTTTCCTCCAGATGAGGACATAGAGATATCAGATAAACACAAGTGATTAGATCTTAGCAAGAAGTTGGATAGACCCTCAAAGCTTTTAAAGACTTGGGATTTTGGACATTGTTATTGTAAATGCCCGAATTATGAAGAAAACTATGTGTTAGTAGTTATGATATGTTCTGTATACTGTTGAAACATAAATTATGCTTCTGCAGGTTTATAGTTGCTTCCGCCATTCTGTATTCTGGATTTTTGTACAGGTCCTAAATGGCACCTCATGTATATTTCTGATTTAGTGGATAAAATTATATTAAAGCCATGAATGGATGTGGCCTTGTGATTCTGTGAATGTGTGTTGTAGGAAAACTTGTGATTTTTAGATAGTTAAGTGCTTGTATAAATTGTTTAATACGGGTTGTATATTTAAATTTTCGTCCAATTTTAGATAAAATTCTACCGAAATTTCTACAGAATTACTGATGTAAATTTGTGATTCTGTTCTGAACCTGTCTGATGGAGAGTCCTATGAAAATTAGGATCCGTTCAGTCATAATTAGTATCTAAGACAGGTTTCGATCCTGTGACTTGTGGATTATGGGCCCACCACGCTTCCGCTGCTCCACTCTGATTAAATCATCCAATTTTCAATCATCTAATTACCATTTTTCATCACAACGAATTTAATCTAGCACTCAGCCTCCTTCATCACGCTCCTCCAAGATTTCAACATGACCCCCAAATCATAATCAAATTTCCAAGGTAGTATGTTTTATATCCTCATCATTTGTTGGTGTGTCATTAAACCGACATTTTCAGGAAACATATATTCCCTAGTCTGGGACACCCCATTAATGCGATAGCCTTAATTATTCTAATCTCAAGATATTTGCTCCATGAAAACAATTTCTGCAGAACCTCATACGACATTAAAATTGAAAACCATAATTATATTATCTATGAGGATTTGGCATAATATTTGATCGTTACCCAAGATCTCAAGATCCCAATACTTAGCAATCTCAAATCTCAAAATCTAAATGCTAAGTGACCCCAGATCTTATTGGCATACCGACAAGCTAATGAATTAAACTTGATCACCTCTTCCAAAGCTATAATGAGTGAATCGCCTTTTGTCCTAAAACAAACCATAAGAATTTCCTACTTCAAAATTTAATAATTCTGACACTGTTAATACGTTTTTTTGTTTTCTTAGGAGTGTGATATCCTATTTTCCCAAACATTCAAATCCACTTACAGTCTACTCTTTCACATTTCTCATGAAACACCGCAGGTACATCAAGTCCAAGGATTCCTAACCTCAATCGCCTATATTAAGTTTACTTCCGTAACAATATCAGGGCCTAACTTTATAATCCTTCAATAGATTAATCTACTGGCAATTTCCTAAGGTCATCTCCTTATCATAACACAACTAATTTAGTCCTTGAAATTATTAGATCAGAGTTATTTCCACGGCAATTCTACAAATTCTCAATTGTGGACTTCCATTATCAACCATCAACTTAACATTTATCTTTCGAGGTCCACCTACTTTGTCTCCTAACTCTTAGTTTCTCAAGGCACTAACTCCTTCCAAGACATCATCCAAAAATCCCGAAGGCAATGACCTTATCACCAATTTTTTAATTACAGTTGGAGCAATTTTGCCCCGTGAATACCTTTCCATTTTGCTCGTGGGTGGTTACCTACTGATACAGGCTAATAAAATCCCACCCTTCTTAAGAGCATATCACTTATGCCCACTTATCTGATCATTAGTTAATTTTACCTTCCGGAGGCTCTACGGTTTTTTTTCTAGCAATATCTAGCAGATACTCTTTCAATTTCACAGAATTCCTTAGAAACTAATGTCGAGTTCAATCCATCTCTAAATCGCCCATTAAAATGTATAGGCTTGGTCTTTTTCTTCAAGTACAAACATTCTCGGACGGTCATCTACTAACTTAAAAAGAGCAGTCCATTTTCAATTTAGACTCAATATCTGTCCTCAATTTGATCGACTTTGCCTATCATTCAGAATGCATAACCTAATTACAGGGTATCGCATCCCCTCAATATAATTTACACAAGTATCTCAAGCACAACTCAATTACTGAGAGGATCTGCATAATCCAAAAGGATTCCGAAGGGGTTAACATCACAAAGGTAAAAATTCACAAATTTCAGATATTATCAGGCACAAAAACAATACTGAGACAATTATTTTAAAATTTCAACACGGTCCCCAATTACCATCGAAACCTTAACATTTAGTAACTTAATGTCTCATAGTCAAGTGGATTTATTCATTCCAGTCAAACCACTCAATTTTTCACAATAGCCTGACTAAAACCCATGGGCCTTACCGTTTGATCAGCCTCAAACAAAATCACAGGGGTTCTCCTTTAATATTTTCATAACTATACTTGTTCCGATAGCAGAATCGGTTCGTAACGATCCTTTACCTATCTTCTGAATATCACCATTTTAGGGACTCCCAACATTAAATCATTAATTCTTTAGTTAACCACATTCTCAAAGTTCACCAAATATCATCATTGATGCTATTCGAATCCTCAAGATCATTGCTAATCTCAGCACAACCTCAACAGTAACTTTATTTAGCGGTCGAAAAATAAGATAGGCAAACTTTCTCTTTAACAGTTTCCTCCAATTTTTGTATCCACCTAATGACTTTTCAGATATAGCCTAATATGCCATCTACACTTAGTAAACACCTTATTACATGACTTGCAAACATCAGCATATTAGCTCCCTTCTCTTACAACTTATCTGATACGTGAGCTTAATTACAGTTCAGATCATTCCTTTTAAAATTATCAGCTATTGTGTAGCAAATTTTTATCCAGATCATCTTAATACTCCATCAAGATCAATTTATTCACAATTCCCAATCGGACTTTAAAATTCATAATTCCTTCAGACAAGGGTGTCCCTCAGGGATTGACACCATCATATTTTTATTCTGAAATTCGGAATATATTTAAACTTAATCCCTTATTATCATTAGCAAACTTCACTTTTTGCCTGGTTGGCGCTCGAGTGTGAGCTTGCGATTACGGGTGCGCTTGGTTGGCACTCGAGTAGTGCTCGAGCACCCGACTGGGTATAAAAACCCGACGCGCGATCCTCCAACTCATTTTTGACATTCCACTGGAGAGGAGAAGGAGAAACGAACATCAGTACTGATGGTGAATGTTAAGGGTTTATAGCTCTGGATTTGATAGTGAATTTATGGGTAAGCTTACTTGTTGGGGCGATAGAATGTAGTATCCTTAAGTTAGGAAAACAGAATCATATTTGAAGTATATCAATCCTAAAGTTGAAAAGTGAGAAACCCTATGGTTAATCAGAATGATCCACCCACGGTGATTTCAGGTGATGTGTTTGGGTTGAACTAGTTGGCTCATCGATGTGCCAACAAGGTTTGAAATTGCTCGGTGTAGAAGTTTAAAGATTTTGAGGTTATAAATTGTTAAGGCCTCAAAATTTTTAAGGTCATGATCTAAAACTGTATAAAAATTTTGGTGACTGTTATAGTTAGGACTTCTTATTCTGTGGTAAATTGAGGATTTGTAAGGATTATTTCTGTGATATGGATATCTTGAGGGTAATTTTAATCATGGTTACCGCATGATTTGGGTATTCAGAATGGAATATGTACCTTAAGGAAATGTCGATTTGAGGACATACCAATAAAATGAAGAAGATGCAAGATATCCCGCTCTTGAAATTTAATTGTAACTTGAAGTTATGTTAGGATTTTGACTGAACTTGGAAAAGGAATTATGATGCTAGGTTGTGATAGTGACGGTAAACTGAAATTGAATAATTCAAAATTAAATGACTGATCATAATGGCACAACAGAAGAGTGATGAACCTGTCTATGTGTTAATGTATAATGTGATGTTTAGAGAAAGTGCTCAATCTTGAGGTTTATTATGAAATAAAATGAGGCATTATGCTTGTTTAAGATTCGGAATTAGATTAGAAAGGCGGCTAATGAAATAGGATTGCCTCCGGACTTAGTAAATTTGGGCCCGGAAAGGATGCGTTAAATAATGAGCATCAAGGCAATTCTAACGTTTATAGTTTTCTAGGATAACCATCCTGATTTAGAAATGAATTGGAGACAGTAAGAAAGTTCCTTGATACTGAAAATTCAAGGATCGTCAAATTTTGAGGATGAAATTCTGTAAGTGGGGGAGAGTGTGAGATCCCGATCCCGAAAACATGATGATTCTTAGTTATTGAATTAATATAAGTATGTTTAAGACAATTAGGTTAAGAAAAAAGTGAAAAAAATTAAGTTGGGATGTGAAAAAAGGGTCGGGGGCACCCAGGGCGCATTTAGCAGAATCCAGCACTTGAATCGCACCTAGTTGGCACTCGAGCGCTGGTGCATTTTGTGGGCAACACCTACTTGGGGCTCGAGCAGTGCTCGAGCGCCAACTGATTATAAAAGGCTGAGCGCATTTTGCTCGGCCAATTCGGGCGATTTCATAAACGAGAACGAAGGGAGAGAAGAAGGAAAAGAGAAGGAGAGGAAGAAATCTGTGTGTTCCACTCTGATTCGGATAAAAATAACTATAAACCGACCTCAGGCAAGTGTACACCGGACGTTATGTACCATTTTTACAATGTTTTAATATCTCTATAACTATATTTATACTCTAAAAGTATGTTTATCCATATTCTGTATAAATAAAGCCTGTTTATATCAATTAATCGGACAGATATCATGTTTACATGTATATACTACAATATCTGGTATCGAGTTCATGAAAATGCACATGTTAAGTATCCGTTTATCGTCCGATTATTTCGGCCAAACCCTAGGTACGAAAATGATGGGTTTTAATGATTTTTACCCATAATTTTCGTTGGATAAAAATTAATCTGTACTGAAATAAATCTCTTGATATAATTTCTTTATGAAAATTTTATAAGGACTTATATTGATAAACCACTGTGAATTTCTAAAGTGAAATTGAAGGGTTTTAAGCTAATACTGTATATTTTGAAACGAATCTAAAGGGTTTCTAATTATTTTTGTATATTCTGAAGTGAAAACGAAGAGATTTAATGTTTTAAATCCTTCATTTCTGATATGTGAAAGCTAGTTGGTAAAAGAGTACTGTTCCTGTTATGATTTATAATTGAGAAATTTATACGGAACTACACTGTTAAATTTCTGTGAATTTTTGGAGTATTTCAAAGGATTTATGGAGAAATCCTTACTGATTTCTAAAGTTTGATGAGTATAAGCTAAGAAAATGAGAAGAAACTATTTCTAATACCGTTAATTTAGACCCAGGACTGAAATACGATCACGTGAGGTTCTCCGACATGCCTTTAGACATTACGGTGGTTGTGACGACCCGACTTTTATTACCATCAAAAGCCGCCGTCAATTCCAAAGTCCTTACAAATAAATAAAAGATGTAAAGGTGAATATAAAAATTTTTCTTTTCTTTTCTTTTCTTCAAACCTGAGATGCATACTAGAAATTCATAATTTCATTAATCCCAAAGTTTCACGGAAACATACTAACATTCATAACAGCGAAATAAATTTTACAAGTCTTCTTAAACAAAATAGACAGAGCTATCAAAAATCTGCTCCGGCCATCTTAACCACTCAGCTACACCATACGATTCTACTCAATTTCATCCTCCATAAGCTTGTCATCTGAAAAATTACAAGAATGAGCTTACAAAGCCCAGCAGGATACTCACATGTAGAAAATATAAGCATACATCAAAATATAATTTCATAGCATAGCATAAGAAAGATAATCATATCATTT
>JAODPA010040529.1:0-12023 GCA_025585075.1 Nepenthes mirabilis | reverse complement strand
ATTATATATTTTTTGTACTTCAGAATGGCCAAAGAGTTGTGGGTCCTGGCTAGATGGCTGAGCTAGCGGAACGGCAGGAACCTGGAGCGAAAATAGTTTGGTCAAAGAAGGTAGAGCGGATAGTTGACTGGCTTCGTCGACCAAACCGATAGAATCCGGAGAATGAGGCAAAACCAGAATGGTAGTTGACATGTTCTGTTGACCAAGGTGGCTACAAAGTCAAACCAGAAAGTTTTGATATATTGTCTTACTCCGTCGGCTGCTCGGTAACCTAGGAAGTCGTGCTTCATGGCATAGGAACTCATGCATTCCTGCCATCAACCGTCACTCTTTGCCACGTGTCATTTGCTGAGAGCAGCCGTATCTCCGCAATAAATGAGACGAGCAATTTGATTTGACTGTGTGCTCTCTGGTTTCAACACGTGTCAAGCCATAATTGCTACACCTTTTTGAGGCACTGACCCGTTTTGGTAGCGACGATATTTATAAAAGCTGGAGCTTATTCGAAATTTTCTCTGCTTTCTCTTTTGCATTCCTTCAAATCCCTTCACCCGCCTTTTCCTCTACTTGGTTTCATGGCACCCACAGTCGACACGACTCGCTCTATTCTTGACTCTAGTGACATCAAGGCGTTGTACGTGCAGTATAGCATCTCGACTTCCAACTTGTTTGTCGTTCCAGGTGAGCACAACAGGTCTTGCTCCCCATCGGTGGGATACATTACTGTCCATGAGGCTCACTTACAGAGTGGGTTTCATCTCCCTGTTCTTGAGGAGTTGATTGACATCTTTCAGGCCCTTAGAGTTCCCATCACAAGACTCCACGCGAATACTGTGTGTTATTTGTGTTCCCTATGTATTTTCCTTCGTCACCATTCGAGGATGATGTCTGCAGTGGCGATGAGGGTTATTTTTCGATTTACCCGGAGTGGGGATTGGATCTCACTCACCCCCAGGAGTTTCATATTAGTCAGGCCTTCTACACGTTGGTTCAGAACTGGAAAGACCAATTCTTTTTTGTCAAGGTTTCTGATGACTGGCCCTTGTCTAGAAGTTGAGGCAACGTGCCAGAAACTTTCACTGGGAGGCCTTTGAGAGAGGAGGAGGAGGCTGTTGGGCAGCTAGTGGAGCTGGTCTGGGTGCATCTAAACAAGTTTAGGAGGGAACATCTCGTGTCCACTGAAGAGCTCGCGCAAGCCTACTGGGGCTTGTGTTCATTGACTCAGAAGGCAAAGGCTGCTCCTCCAACACCATCCAGGCCTAAGAGGAAGGCTAGGACTCTCTTCATTGGGGATTCTTCTTGGCAACCCTTCTTGGCGGCGGCCTGTGCAGGCTTGGCCTTCCTCCTTGTCTTCTACTGCCACCACTTTCACATGGTCAAGCATTTGGGGGCATCGATGAGCCGTCTTGGATAGAGAATCCCATTAGCCTTTTGGATTTGGGCACTACGGGAGTCTCTGCCGGGGAGCCTATTGTTGGGTTGTTGCCGTCTAGTGCATCCATTGTACCGGTTGAGCCAGGTGAGGGAGAGCTGGCAAGGCCATTAGCAGAAGGGCCGACGGTGCTAGGTACCCTTGACTCGACAGAACAATTAGCCGGAGAGCCGGCAGAGGCCGAAATAGCAGCACCAGAGGGGCCAATGGAAGCAAAAGCAGCAGCGCCAGTGGCACCGACGGAAGTGGAAGCAGCAGTGCCAATGGGGCTGGCGGACGTGGGTATGTTCAGCTTCTCTGCTGCACTTCTGCCTATTGTGACAGGGCTTTTGGATACCGCCGCTAAGCAGGTTCATTTGGTGGGATCTCATGGCGCTAGTGAGATTGTGGCCAAGGTGGAGCTGGTCCCGAAGGGTGCTGCGCCTAGCCTTTTGGTGGGCCCGGTAGAGGCCCTTCCACATTCGAGCCCTGAGGCATCTAATCCTGCTGGGAAGAGTATAAATTCATCTCGGTACTTGTTTGAAGAAAACCTCCTCTTTCCTTTCAATTTTGTCGGCGTGATTTGACATCTCTCCTCTTTTTGTTTTTTTGAATCGCAGGACCAAAAATGGCAAGCGCCTTGACAAAGTGCCTATGCCAGCAGGTCGAGATGATAGATGAGCGCGAGGAGAAAATCCTCCGGCTAGAGGGGCTCCTAAGCCAATCAAGTGCTACTGCTACGCAGGCCAAACAAGACCGCAAGGAGGCTGCTACTCTTGGTCGGAGTTGGTTGGGCTATGGGATTGGTTGAAGAGGCTGGAGGCTCAGACCATCACTATCAAAAAGCTAGTGAACGAGCTTAAAATAAAGAACGCCAAGCTTGAGGGAGAGATGACTACCCGTTTGCGCTCAGAGGTGGTGAGCCAAGCGTGGAATACTAGGCTTTGGGAAGTCATTCACCCCTGCTGACGGATTGTCACCATAGTTGTCCCAGACTTCTCAGTTGGCTTCTTCAACCCCATAAACTGCGTGTCTTTGGAGCGTGACCACTTGGTTGACCTCGCCCAAGGGGGACCAGAGCCCTCTTTGCATCCTCCTAGAAGTCCCCTGCCTTAGCCAGGATACTTTTTTTTATTTTCGGATTTTGCTTTTTCTTCTTTGTATCAATCACTTGTACAAAGAAATTTCTTACTAGAAAGAAAGTTGTTTCATGAATGTGTCGATGATTTCTCTGTTTATGCCCTGACTTGTTTTTCCATGATGGCCGGCCGGCTAGACATACTTATTTTTGTATCTAGGACCCATGTAGTGATATGGTCGTCACGTTGCGGGCTAGTCATGACCTCGTCCTCGACCGTTGAAGATTGACGGTGCGCTGTCTAATGACTTAACGTGGCATCTGTCATTATAACATTGCAGGCAAAATGTTCCGGGTGAGGACACGTGTCATTTCGCACAAAAGCGATGCGACCATTCACTGTCCACTGCAACATCATTTTAGGCTGAAGTTTAGCCTATTTAAGAGTGGTATCTCCTGTAGTTTTGTTCACCACTCACCCTCATAGGTTTCTCTGCCTCCATTGTGGTAGGTTGAGAGATGATCGACATCTCGACTTTGCTTGCTCTATCACGGGAAGTGTCATCTTCCACTTCACCTGAACCCTCATCCGAGGAGGTAAGTAGCGACGAGCGAATGCCGACTGAGAATGATGAAGGGGACTCTATGAATAGGGTCGCTATCGAGGAGCACCACTTCGACGTCCCTCCACTCAAGCATTACGATGCCTTGAGGGATCCTCCATGCCCTGAATCTGTTGGTTCTTTTTGCCAGATATGTCTATCTCGTTGCGAAGTCACACATATAACTGGTAGATGTTCCCCTTCACTACTTTTCCACTTGCTAGCCCATAAGAGTATCTCGCAGGTTGGATGAGTTTCTGTCTTTGTAGGGAGACGAAATTGCCTGTATGATACGGGCTCAAGCCGACCGTGTAACAGAGGAGATGGAGCGCCGAGTTAACGTCGTTGTTGGAGACCCGCTATAGAATCAAGCTCAGACTAACTACCTTAACTAGGGCCTACTAGAGTCAGATGCTAGCCTGTAGGAAGTCTCCGAAGCCCATGCCTAGGCTATGTAGAGGATAGCGACACTTGAAGGCGAGCTAAGGACAAAACTTTGTCCTGAGGAGGTGGCTCCTACTTTAGAAGAGCAGTACTAGGCAGGGATTCACTTCGGTAGGAGGATCGTTTTCCTAGCATACCCCAATTTTCCCGTTGGCTTGTTGGATTTGAGGAATGCCAAAACTTCTTGCCGCTCAGAGTTGATAGGATACCCAGTCAAAGGTGGTCGGAGTCCCACGCCACATCCCCTAAGGGGTCCTCCATCTTAGGGTAGCCACCTTAATAAGTCGTAGGCGTAGATAATTCTTTGTACCCATGAGGCCTTCAGTTGCCTCTAAAAGTGTATCTGGGGCGTTTGATGCCGTCGTGCACATTGTACATTTTACAAATGCAAACCGGCGGAATATACATTCTTTTTTCTTGATAATGTTTTTACTTCAGATGGTTGTGCCTAAATCGTAATTTTGGGCATCTTGCCTATTTTTGGAGTATGCAACGTTTTTTCATGCCTAGCTCCGATCTATTGACCATTGCTGATTGACGGTACTATCCCTGTGAGAAGAAGTCATCTCACGTGCTGCGAAAACCCCCTAAGATTCCTTATTCGACCACGAATGAGCTGCTTGGCATGGGACCAAGATTTAATCTGACTACTTATGGGCTGCTAGGTATGGGACTAAGGTTTAATTTGACCGTTTTAGGGCCACTTGGTACGGGATCAAGATTTAATCTGACGGCTTATATGCCGCTTAATATGGGACCAAAGTTTAATCTAACTGTTTATGGGACACTTGGTATGGGACTAAGGTTTGACTGTAGGTGAGCGAAAGCTCACCTGACTTAGGGGCAACTTAGGTTGTCTGATCTCATGCAATTCCACACAAGTATTCATATAGGAAAGAAAAAGAACAGAAACAACAAAAACATGCGAAAAATGAATCATTTTATTAAACGTGATATAATATTATAGGCAATCTTTAGCACATGCGTGACCTACTTCCGCTTGGTGAGAACCCTATTGGTAATATTTTTTTTCAGATGGATGGCATTCCACGTCCTTAGGACTAGCTTGTTGTTTTGGATTCAAAGCTTGTATGCCCTGTTTCATAGAACAGCAAAGATGAGGGAAGGGCCTTCTCAATTCAAGAAGAGGTTGTTCTTGTTGGCTATCTTGCTGGTGGCCTCAATGCCCTACAGGACAAGATCTCCCAAAACTATCACGCATTTACTTTCTTATTATAGTACCAGGCAATAAACTATTGGTAGGCAGTCGTATGCATCCTGGCCATTTCTTGTGCTTCTTTCAACAGGTCTAAGTGCTCTCTAAGTCGCTGAGAGTTGCTAAGCGAGTCGAAAGCCTTGACTCGAAGACTTGATAGCCCGATCTTAACCGGGATTATGACCTCAGTTCCGTAGCACAGAATAAAAGGTCTTGTGAATCAGCTTCTTGGGAGTTGTCCGGTACGACCATAACATGGAAGGCAGCTTGTCTACCCATGAGCCCTCTGCGTCATTCAGTTTGGTCTTCAATCCGTACAGTAGGGTTCTGTTGGTAACCTCCACTGGTCCATTTGCCTGCGAATACGCTACCAAAGTGTGGACCAATTTGACAACCAAATTGGTACAATACTTAGTGAAGCATTTACTAGTGAATTAGATTCCGTTATCGATCACGATAACCTCGGGAATCCCAAATCAGCAGACTATATTCTTCCGGATGAATTTCGTTGCATTCTTCTCGGTTATTCAGGCCAACGGGCAGCCTTAACCCACTTTGTGAAGTAGTTGATGCCCACCATGATAAACTTTCTCTATCCAGACGCAATGGAAAACTGACCGAGAATGTTGACCATCCATTGCGTGAATGATTAAGGTGCTTGGAGTGTTCTCAGCTTTGTAGGTGGCTGGTGGTAAAGGTTGTTATGGACTTGGAAATTCTTGCACCTATTCACGAATTTCATAGCGTCCTTTTTCATTGTTAGCCAATAGTATCCCTAGTGCATCACCTTGAAATCTAGGTTTTTGCCGCTGATGTGTGACCCACAGACTCCAAGGTGGATCTCACTCAATAAGTAATCGGCCCCCTCTGACATAAGACACTGAAGGTAAGGGATTGAGTACCCACAGCGGTATAGCCATCCATCCATGATGGTATACCAGCCGACCGTTTTCTTTATGCACTTGGCCTCATCTGGATTTTCGGGTAGAGATTCGTCCGTGATGTACCTAAAGTAAGGTGACATCCAATTTTCTCCGTCAGAGACCTACATTGCTTCTTACTCTTGATGCTCAGAGAGGTCAAGATCTCTCGCATGTCCATGGAGTATTATTCTGAACTCTCTGCTGCCGCTACCCTTGCAAGCTAATCAACCTTCCAGTTTTCTGCCCTTGGGATGTGAACCACATTGAGTTGGTCAAACTTTTAGATCATGCTCTTCGCAGTATCCAGGTACTTGGTGAGCAGCGGGCTTGACGCTTCAAAGCTTTCTTGGACCAAGATGATGATCAACTCTGAATCGTTGTAAATAATCACGTGCCTAGCCGAGCATTCCTTGGCAAGCCACAATCCTGCGAGTAGGGTTTCGTATTTAGTCATATTATTAGTAACCGAGAACCCAAACTTCAATAAGTATCTCACTTCAAACCCATTGGGAGTCCGCAGGACTACTCTGACCACACTGCTTGAGTTTGTCGATGAACCATCCACGTAAAGAACCCAACATGGTGCTTCAATTTGGTGGTGAGCGTCGCCGGCGTAGTCCATATCTAGAATAGAGGTCGTAGTCTCGATGATAAAGTCGGCCAATGCCTGTCCTTTGACGGCCGGCCTAGGCTTAAACTCTATGTCAAACTCATCCAATTCGATGGCTCACTTAACTAGTCAACCTAACACATCAGGCTTTTGTAGGATACCCTACAGCAACTGATCGATCAAGACAACTATCTGGTGCTCTTGAAAGTGCGGCTACAAATTTCTGGCCGAGAAGATGAGTGCCAGTGCCATATTCTCAACGTGTCAAGACGGAGCTGTGCGTCGGATTCCGGACGGGTCAAGACGAAGCTCAGTACTACCTCTGAAACTGTTAGGTACAAGTATAACTCCTCTCTCTCTTGTGGGGACGTTAGGAGAGGGGGCTGGCCAAGTACTCCTTCAGTTCATCGAAAGCGGTCCTGTGTATTTGGTTTGTCATACCCGCATTTTAGGATTTTGTATTATTTATTAAATTTATTTAGAATTTTAGATTTTAGAAATTATAATTAATTATTTACTTGATTCGGATTTATGACAGTCGATTATCCATTAGGATCCGTTCATTTTTGTTCCCCTCAATGCCTTAAAGAAAAGGAAGGTACTTGTCTTCAGACTTAGCCAGGAAGTGGGAGAGTACTATCAATATCCCGATTAGCCTCTGGACATCCTTCATATTTCACGACGGGGTCATGTCCATGATGGCTTTTATTTTCTCAGGGTTCACCTCAATCTCCTGCTGTAAGATGATAAAATCCAAGAACTTTTTGAATGATACTCCAAAGATGCCTTTAGAGGGGTTTAGCTTCATCTGGTGTGCTCAGAGCACCTCGAAGGTTTCAGCGAGATCACGAATATGGTCGTCGGTGGTCTTACTTTTAACGAGCATGTCGTCTACATACACCTCTATATTTCGGCCGATCTACTTTTCTAATATCTTGTTCGCAAGCATTTGGTAGATGACGCCTGCATTCTTCAAACTGAAGGGCGTGACCTTGTAGTAGTAGGTCCCCTGGTTGGTCATAAAGGAGGCGTGCTTCTCATCGTTCGGGCTCATTTTGATCTGGTTGTAACTCGAGTAGATATCTATGAAACTTAATAGTTTATACCTAGAAGTGGAGTCCACCAGCAGGTCAATTCTCGGTAAAGAGAAGCTGTCCTTTGGGCAGGCTTTATTAATATCGGTGAAGTCAACGCACATTTGACACTTCTCGTTGCTCTTTTTGACGAGAACCACGTTGGAGAGTTAATCTTGGTATTGGACATCCCTTATAAACCCGACATCCAACAGTTTCTTTACTTCCTCTCGAATGGCTATTAATTTCTTGACATAGTGGTTTCTCCATTTTTACCTAACGAGCTTATGGCCAGAATCGAGATCCAACTTGTGAACCATTATTCTAGTCGAGATCCCAGGCATGTCAGTGGGCATCCATGTTAAGACATCTACGTTCTGCCTCAAGAAGTTGACCAGCTGGTCGCATAAGAGTCCAATGAGAAAGCTCCCTATATGTACACATTTCTCCGGGCTATCCGGATCCAGAGGTATGAGGTCGGTGGCCTCGCCAGATTGTGTTTGCTGTCGGATTGCTTCATCGCGATGGTCTAGGTCTTTTGCCCACCGGTTGATGCTGTTCTGGGTGACCTAGGATAGATAACAAATCCAACTGGTCACCTAGTCGCTCAATATTTCACCGATACCACATGTTGTTGGGAACTTTATTTTTAGTTGGGGTATCTATATTACGGCCTTGAATGCTACCAAGCATAGTCCACCAAGTATGGCGTTATACACAAAAGGCATATCGACAACCAAAAAGGTGAGCGTGCGGGATGCTATCCTGAGGTATGTGCTCAAGGTGACTTCTAGCTAGATGGTCCCTTGGACAGCCACTAGTTTATTATCCAATCCATATAGTAGCCCTTTAGCCGGTTTCAGTTAACTCTTTTTTAGACCAAATTTGAAATAAGTATCAAGGTAAAGCGAATCATGTGAACTTCCATTATCGATAAAAATTAGTTTCAACTTGTAGTCTACAATGCCATCTAAAACGATGGCAGATACAGCTAGGGGGTCAGTATGGGAAAGATTACATGTGCTATATCGTCATTATTAAAACTAATGCCATCATCTCCTACCCTCTACTTCTTGTGCCTAATTAGCCTTTCCTGGTGATCCGCTTTGTGAGACGTGGGCGGTCTGATGGTCACCATGTTAACCATTCCGATCGTGACTCGGTTCCTCTGCTGCTGCTACTTAGGCCAATCCTCACATGCCACACCAAGATTTTAACCCAGGTTCCTCAGGAACTTGGTGAGGTGGCCCCTGTGGATCAGCTCCTCAATCTCCCTCTATAGAGTCCGACAATCCTTAATGCTGTGGCCCGAAGATCGATGAAAGTCACAGTACTTCATTCGATCTCCTTCCTCCGAGTGTTTAACCGACTTTGGCCACTTCAGAAATTTTTCCTCTCAGATCTGTATGAGGATGTTCACTCGGGAATCATTGAGAGGGGTCAAGTGTATGGGCCTGAACTCCCTCCATACAGGCAGATCAGTCCTAGGCTACTTCCGACGGGGGTTGTCATGGCTCTCATTCTTCCTTTTTATAGTCCACCAGAACAGGACGGGGATGGTCAACCCATTTTGGGTGCTTCGCCTCGTTAGCCTCCTTCGCCACAATGTAGGCTCAAGCAACTAATTCAATCTCTCGAAAAGTCTGTGGGTCCTTGTGCGCCAGATATTTAAAAAAGTCGTCCGATCCTAAAGCAGAAATGAAGTTGCTAAGCTTCACCTCATTGATAGCTTGAATATTGTTTGGGCCTCGGTGGTAAATCTCCCCCAAGAACTTCCTCAGGTTCTCACCCGACCTCTGCTTCACGTGGACAAAGTGCTAGGGCTACTTCTCTTCATGGCGGCTAGAGGCGTATTGTGCCAAGAAGCTATCAGCAAGGTCCCGAAACTCCGGATTGAATTCGTCAGTAGCTGATAAAGCCAAATACAAGCGTCTCCCTTCAGATTTAGGGGGAAGCATTGACACATAACAGCCTCTTCTACGCCCTAGAAGCTCAGCAATGTGCAAAAATGATTGAGATGATCCATGGGATTAGTACTTCTATCATAAGATTCTAGGGCTGGCATCTTGAATTTTGATGGAAGCGGTCTAGTCTAGATTTCCATGGTGAAGGGAGACCTCTTCAGATCTGAAAAAGCACGTTCTGTGCTAACGTGTTTCGACCCCATTAAAAGTATAGCAGAAGCAGTGAATAACAATAAATATCTAATACACGTAAAAGATATTTAATTCTAGATGCTAACAAGTTTAACAATCATGCACGATATAAGTACTTATAAGCAATAAAGATAAAGACTTAATTTTTTGGTGACGAAGTGAAAACTCGATACCCATGGTATCGAGAAAAATACTCTGGGCTTCAACGGCCAGGGAAGCAATGCACTATGAAAATCAACTTACAGACCGAGTGGTAATGACGCGCTAACCTAGCCGACTTACTCCCGTCACGTGATCCCTACCAAGGAACTCCTTGGATTTTCCCACGGCAACGGAACCGGACACCTTCCGATTTTCACGTCAATCTTCCCTCGAACCACTTGAATTTTCACTCACGAACAAGTCTCCTTCTTCACGAACCAAAGTCTCCAACGATGGTAGAAGGAAAAGTTTCAATGGTTAAAGAAGGTGTGTGAGAAAAACTAGTTTGAACATGTAGAGCAATATTGTAGTGCTAGTTTTCTCAAGAGGAGCCACAATAACTTTGAAGCATGAGAGGCTTTTCTTCTCAAAGAAGTACGCAAATCAACTCTCCAGAATCCTTAGGGTTTCAAAACATAAGGCTAGTATATATAGTGAAGCAAAAAACGCGTTCAAAAAATCTGCCCGTTGCACCAGCACTCGAGCGGGCTCGAGCTCGCGGCGGGCGGCGAGGGAGCGAGCAGCGAGCGAGCGACCTGCTGGATTTTCGGCTCGAGCGGCTAGCGAGCGAGAGGCGAGCGGCCACCCTACTGGTTTTTGAGCTCGAGCGGGAATCGAGCTCATGGCGAGCGGGCAGTCTTTGGATGGGCTCGAGTGACTAGAGGGCGGACCGAACGGACTTTAACCCGACAACCCACAACTAGACATTAATACAATAATACATATGGTCACGAAATATGCCAATTAGACAAATGTTTCTAACAATCTCCCCCTTTGGCAATTCCGTGACAAAACTCATAAAATAAATAAATACAAGGGAATCACGGGTTCAGACACCACCGAGATAAAATCCATGTACATGAAAACCTACGCCTAGTGATACAAAAGAAATACAAAAAAATTTAAATAGCTATACGAGAGCTGCTGAGGCGATGTGATGAAAACTTGCTTGACTGCCTGTGTAACTTCAGTTTCCTTGTCAAGTAAGGTTAGTACCAACAACAATGATGTAGGCAAGAATAGATACAGCATGCAGTACTAAAGTACAACAGAGAGAGTAGATAACATCAATGATAACATCAATAACAAAGCGTCAGATAATATAGATAGCACGGACACAAAGGAAGTGCCAAAAAGAAATACATCAAAACGAACTCCCCCTAACAAAAAGAAGTACATACACCCTAACAATAGCAGATCTCCCCCTGACAAAAATAAGAACATCTCGCCTAAGCTCCCCCTATCAGCATGCAACGATCTCCCCCTTTTTGTCACGAAGAGCCAAAGAGAGGGGATCACTCAGAATCGCTGGGAGGTGGAGAGCCATAATGTCGCTGCCAACGTCGAAACGCAACCTCCTGAGTAGTCAAACGAGTATCCAACTGCTCAAAACCAGCATCTAACCGCTCAAAACCAGGAAGCATGTGGGACTGGAGTTGAGATTGAGAAGCAAGAATCCACTCTTGGGAGGAATACAGACGCTCAAAACGTCAGCAAGGCAAGACATCTGACCCATCAGAGCAGCTGAGGAGGAGGTGGAGTGCCGATGCGAGGTGGATGGTCTAGGAGCCGAGGGGTCAGGAAAGGACGAAGCTGAACCAGAGGGGCCTTCGTCCGGCTGAGGAGGTTGCACGTCAGGGAGAGGCTCATCGAACAGCTCCTGGGGGTCGGCAGCAAAGCGACGTGCGTGGGACCGACTCTGTGCAAAGGTGGTGGAGGTGATGGGTCGGCCGAGCAGGAGGTGAGGATAGTCAGCGAAGGGGTGACCGAGCCCAGCAAGCAGTCGCTGAATAAGGCACCCGAAAGGTAAATCGGCATCTTTCCGGCTGGAGAAGTTGGCAACGATGTGTGTGATAAAATAAGATGGTAAATCAATGGGCTAACCACTCAACAAAGCATACAAAAATAATGCTTTTTCCTCGAAAAGGGATGAGAAGTGGGAGACCGGGAACAGGTTCGTGAGCATGATACGGCTCACAACCAGTCGCTGAGAGGAGAGGTACGAAGTCTGGAACGCTTTGTCATTCCACTCCAGAGGGGCACCGTGGAGAAATGTGGCAATTTCATTAAAACTCGGCCAGGTGAGTGCCGAAGAGTAAGGATAGGGAGGATTGGCCACCCGAGGGATACCAATAATGCGGGCAAGGATATCAGCAGTAATGTGGAGTTGTGCCCCACGCACGAAAGTGGAGAAAGAGTTGTATGTGATCGCATGAATATTTGAATAAAATTCTTGAATAAGGATGAGCGACGGAGCAATCAAACCTGTGATGACCGACGCCCAACCACGGTCAAGGAAAATAGACGAG
>JAODPA010040518.1:0-12023 GCA_025585075.1 Nepenthes mirabilis | reverse complement strand
CACCACGTCCGAAATACCCAAAATCACAATTAATATTAAGATAATTCAATCGGGATCCGAAATATTATACTCTCCCCTCCTTATAAAAATTTCGTACTCGAAATTTACGCATATCAATCCTTGAACAAATAATGACAATTCTTCTGAGCTTAACATTGATCAAAAGATTCCTCCAAAAATCTGATAATCAACACCTGATCTTTTTATCCCAATATCAGAATCAAAATCTCAAAATAAAATAGTTTCTCGAAATCAGTAACAATTCACACTTAATCACATGCCAATAATCAACTCATATTTCTCTCAACATACATACACAAAACACATCATCACGATCTGCCAAACTCGGGACAATGCTAATCTCTTGGCCACCTCTCAAATTCATTGCAAAACCTCAATAGGCCTATCAAACCTCAACCTAAATCCATCATTTGCCCCCAAAACTAGAAATTCTTTTCTTCAATATGCTTTCAGAAACATCTAACCACTCTTCTTGAACATCCAATCGGGTTGCAAATCTGATCTCTTACTTCAATCCTCAAATTAAATCTTGCGACTGATAACCGTGAATCCACACGATTCCACTGTGCAACTCTGATCAATCATCTGCTTCTAATCGCAAACAAGGGCTTCAAAATTAGAATGCTATGCAATTTTCTCATCTCGATAATGTGTCGATGATCAAACTCAAAAATGACTTTCTGATCAGCAAGCAAAGAGCCGACTTCATCAGCTTATCCATCATCATCCAAGATGCCACCAAATTCCTCGCCGTCTAACGCAAACCAAAACAAAATCTTGAAGACTTTTTCCTCTTGGCTTCTACCTTTAGGCACGAGACGCACGATCAACTCGCCACTCTGTCGGTGAAGAATCTTCGACGTTCTTAACAAACTTAGATCACTTCAGCTCCATAATAATTGCTGACAACCTCAACTGCTCCCTGAGCTTCCGTCCGAAAATCAAGGCTCTGTTTGATTGCGTTCAGCTTCATGACCGCTCGAACAAAAGGATCTTCACTTCTGATCTTCACAAAAGCATCTTTCGCAGACAGGAGCTTGCTTCGGAGCCCAATCCTGGCAAGAATTATTCACCGATAACTCTACAGCTTCTCCGCTCAAAACAAAGATAGATGACATTGCAGCACAAACTCTCAACGCAACTCTGATCCTGAACAGTATATGCATAGGCCGAGAATAAATCCACCTACCTACTCCTTCGTCGACAAAATCTCCTTCTATTCCGTGAGATTTTAGACCGATCCAATCGAAGCCGCCACTTTTTCAAAATCACAGGACTCACAAAACCTTCACAAAATCAACGTCCTCAAACCGAATTTCAAATCAAATCTTACCACTGAGGGCTACAGACCCACATGCTTTTGCTTTTTCTTATGAAAAAATATATAAAAAATCCGAAGACTTTTGACCCAAAACATTATCAATAATATTCTCCTTTTCTAAAATGATTTTCTCAAACCTTTATAATCAAATTAAACAACAATTATCTTCATACAAATAACATTTCTAAATCCTCAAAGCAATTACCTCAACGGCTAACTCCAAACCATAAGTGGAGTAATTTTGATCAAAAACATTCAATCGCTGTAACCCATAGGCAATCACTCGAAAACGCTGCATCAGAATACAACCTCAAATCTTCCACGAGAGCATCACAACCTACCACAAATTAACTTGATCCATCCATGATCGATCAAATTGACATTGTCGATAATCTGCCCTTCATTTCTGGAAAGCTCTCATTACAATCACTATTCTAATAAATACTGATCGTTTCAAAGCCAAACGTCCCACGGACGCTACAATTCTCAAGGAATGATCATCAAATCGCTTAATAAATTCAACTAGACCTAAGAAATCGCGCATCTTTGCAACAAATGATGGTCCTTCGCCAACCGGCCACCGCTTCAATCTTCTGCAAATATACAAACATGCCATCGAAGAAACAATATGCCCAAAATAACACTACTTGCAACCAAACTCACATTTCCTCAATTAGGCAAACCATGAACTACCCTTCGCAACTATGACACAGTCCTCAAATGGAACTCATATCCCACATAAATTTCTCGAACAAATCAAAATCTCATTAATGAAGCCATCATAAGTAGACCAAAATACGATCGAAAGATCATAAGATTCATAAAACCTACAAAAGATGCCAACAAAATCACTAACCCAAAAACATCATCGAAGCTCACAACGGCCGCACCTATATCTTGAAGGCAACCTCAGGTATATTCTCCCGATATCCTTAATTGACAATACTTCAAGTACAGATCGATTTAGAACATATCAAGTACTAACCATTGATCAAACAAATCACCTACCAATTCCTAACATTCGCTTATCAAATAATTCATTTTTCAAACGAATTATATTTCAATAATTCATAGATAACCTCATAGATTCATCACGCTTATCCCAAAAGCATTTAACATCCCGCGACAAGGCACTCGACCAATGCCTCATCGACTCTATGCAAGGTCCTCGAAATCGATGTCACTCCTGACACAACCTCAACTACGGACTAAAAGACAATTCAGGCTAATCTTCTCATCCAAGAAACAGCCTCGAATTACCATACAACCTAAAAAATTTTTTATGACCACATAACGACTCTCAGATGTGGCCACATATGCTAAATAAACTCGGCACACATTTTCATCAATTAACTTGCAGGTACAATGATACTAATTTCATCAACTCTTGATAAACTCTTCCTCATATTCAAAATTCACAACCTAAATTGTAAATCAGAATATTCTTACTGAAATCGTTTACACTAATGTGGTGACTTGCCAACCAAATTACTCCCAATATCACATTAAAGTCCAGTTCATCAAATAAAATTAGATTAACTAATCATTGATATCTACAAACCCAAATCGGGCATCAAAGTCTACAAACTTAACAGATCAAAAGTTTACCCATCAGGGATAAACTTTATCAAAGCTCGCTCTAAAAATTGAAAAAACATACAACATTTATATATAATCTAAAAGGCCACAGACTTATTTCCGTACCTTCACCAACTAAATTCACCTTCCTTACTATCCTGAATGTCAAATATAGAATGACTCCCAAAATTGCCTTCACAAAAACATCTCAAGAAGTGGAATACGGTACTGAAAAGCCCACTGCTGGCTTGCCTCACTCTCTAACTTCTGGACAATAGACCCAACTTCATTTGAACTGTCAAAAACCTCAAACACCTCCTCTATTTTTTGAAATTCAATTTAAGCATTAATTGAGATTAAGTATCCCAAAATTTTTTTCAAATCGGCTCACATTCAATCATTCGAAGGACTCTCCATCTTACCTACAACAAACCATTCTTCACAAAGCAACCAAACTCTCATATGGCTGCCGAAACAAATTACCAATTACGTCACTCGTGCTGCTCAACACAGCCAATTAATCAACTTTTCGAGTCAAATTCGAATATTTACGACCCAAACTTCCATTCTTTACCATAGGCTACACTTATCAAGCCAGATATCCAATCAATTTCTTATCCGAGATGACTCAAAATACCTCACCTTACGACTTTTTCTCTGATAACATCACTGTCACGACCCAGGAACACAATATTCACATGTCAAAATAAAATCAATAATATATATTCTATTAACCATAATAATCCAACTCGAGCGTGACAATCCGAATACATACAAATTCCAACATGATAAACCCCGCACAAGATCTCATTGGATATAAATTCGGACAAATACAATATACGACCTGTCATTCAAATATCGTAAGGGAAGTACTCAACATTACAATAACTCATTAATATAATGCGATAACTCCAAACATATTCTATACATGGATTAAAACCCTCATCCGGCCATAAACAAAACCATAATATATCCTCGAGATTAGAAATATAACCAATTGAACATCTCGACTCACCAATAGAGATCAGCCGCATCAGACAATGTCCAAACTGCGCAAGCGCATCCAAGCCACTGGTCTGAATGGATAAAACATGAAAATATAAACCTAGAGCTCAGCAAGTATCAACAATCATATAAAACGGTACACATAAATCAAATTAGGGATATCGCATAACAATCACGTAAAATAAACACAATGTCCGTGAAATTCCTAAAAATCGAGGAGATGTCTCGTACTAAATCATCGTCCATATTAACTCGTCCCTCCGGGACAAAATTATACAAATCACGATCCGGTAAAATCTCGTAGACGATATTATATCATATGATCCGAGGTCACATTACATAATCGCGACCGTCACCACATCCGCGTGGGACACATACCATCGTTCGGATCTAAAACTTATAATGCAGAAATCAAGAGAAGACCGCCGGAACTAAAATATAAATTAAAACACATTCCGAGTTTATCACATCAGTACGTATGAGACATTCCTATCGTCCATCCGTGGGCCAAATCACGTATCTCAAATCGTCGTCCACGCAACACCTGCAGAAATACAAAGCATGCACGAAATCGGAGACCCAAAGATTAATGATACAAACTTGAGGAATGGTTACCCTCATCCAGTAACCACGGCTATATCGGCTGTGATTTAAGCCAGCAGCTCAAGGCTCGGCTACGGTTTAGGCCAGTAGCTCAAGGCCATCCATGTACTTTATCTCCCATAGATTAGGAACTTGCTCACTATATTTTACCACCTGCGACTTTGGGTGCAACCTCAAGTTTTAGTTATATATTAGGACGTTCGAATATATTAGTTTTCCATCAATTCCTTATGATGGTTCTGAATTAAATATACAGTGGGGCAGGTTAGCTACAAAAGTCTCAACCTTCCTTCCAGCGGAAGTAACCTATCATATACGTCCCCGTCGGGACTAAGCCTCCCCGTCGGGAGTAGCGTCACAAATAATCAATACCTCGGATCACAAATTGACCCCTAGGGTCTCAGACCGCCATGGTCCCGTAGTGATCCCGCCCCCAGTAGCGTGCGTGTGGACCAACGCACGGCCCGGTTCATTATTCCACAATATACGGATACACAAACATACATATATATCATCTGAGTGTCCAAAATCCCTCCAAATCATAAATACCAATAGAAAACTACCGCACAACCGATAAAATATACATGCATGTACACAATTGATAAATTGAGGGTATATAAAAATACATGCGTGTTAGTAAAATCTCCCACAGTAATCAAAATACATTAGAAATTAGATCAGACTAAGAATAGGGTTAGAGGATACTTGCCTTAACATTATACTCCGCAGATTTGAAGAAATGATGTCCTAAAGTACTCGATTTGTGCCTCTCTCTCCTGCTCCACACACCCCGCGCGCACAGCCCCCTCTCCTCTCTGCGCACAGCGCCTCCGCGCCGTTGCCGCTGCTGCCGCCGGTCCTCTGCCGCCAGTCCACCACCGCGCCGCCTCACATGGTCGTCGCCGGCCTCCTTGGCCTCACCTAGCCGGCGCCGACGCCGAAGCTGCTGCGCTGCCACCTCTTCTCTCCTCACGCAACCCCTCCTCGGGCATTGCGCCCAATGGACGCTCGAGGCGCCACCTAGGCGTTGTTTCTAGAATTGGGTGTTCGATGATCACCCGAGGCGCCACCTAGGCGCGTATTTCAAAACCAAGGCACTCGATGAGCACCCGATCCATGCTCGAGTGCTAGGGCACAAAATCACCCAAACTCTATCCTGCGCCTGCCGTATGCTCGAGTAGTGCGGCCTTTTTGTTCATAACGGCTCTTTTATTTTTTAAAACAATTTAAGCTCCATATATATAGATATCTTATATTTTGAACCCTAATGATTCGGGTAGACTTTTGAGGAGCTTTTTCTCTTAAAAAACCTATCGTACTTATGCTCCATTTTTTAGAAAAATTTGCACCAATGATTGTGTTCCATTGACAAAGTTTTTTTTCCATATCGTACCTTTTCATTTACACATCTTCCCACCTGTTACCCTTCATGGCGACGTCGGTGGCGTGGACACTGGGCTCCAGTGATGTTCAGCAATTCAAATGGAAGATTGACGTGAAGAGTAGAAGGCGTTCGGTTCTGTTGTCATGAGCAAATTCAAGGAGTTCTTTGATAGGAATCACAAGATGGGAGTAAGTCAGATAGGTTAGCGCGTTATTATCACCCGATCTGTAAGTTAATTTTTATAGTACATATCTTCCCTAACCGTTGAAATTCGGAGGGTTTTTCTCGATAGATATAGTTATCGAGTTTTTCATTCGTCACAAAAAAATATCCATTTATTATTATTTGTTATTGCCTTCATTTATATACCCGTATTACTCATATCATTTAGAATTAAATATTCTTTATGCGTATCGAATATTTATTTATTTGTATTATTTTTGCTAATTTATTGTGGGATCGAAACTTTTGTGTGATTTGGGATGTATAGTTCCCTTCATTGATGAAGGCTCATATGCTGGAATGTGTGTACAAAAATGGAGAACAATAGAGAAATGTGGAATGAGAAAAACCTTAACTCTAAATTTTAAAAATAAAGGAATGGTTTTCTCAAAAGTACCTATTCACAAATATTCAAGAAGACTTTTGAGGCACAGCTGTTTTTGCCTTGTATTTTCATGTATCCTTAAATTTTTGAAGGAAAGTATTTACAGAAAAAGTAGAAAATTAAATAAAAATATGCAGTAAAGAGGATATCTTCACCCGAGCATAGGTGCACGTCAGGCGCAGACACTTTAAGAAGAGGCTCGCACTGCAGTGCACGTGTGTCACTTGGGTGCACATCAAGCGTGGACATTCTATATAAATAGCGCTTGTGCATTTCTCGGATACATATCAGGTGTGAATATTTTGAATAAAATATGCACATGCATAGCTCGGGTATATATCGGGCTTGAATATTATGAACAAAATACACATATGCGTGGCTATTGATGCCCCCAATTTTTTAGGCCAAGATTTGGCCTCGGTGGCTATTGAGTTATCTGAATTCCTAGTTCATCCTAACACTTTGTTCATCAAAACTCATTGTTTTATAAAAATGGGTAGTTCATCCAAACTTTTGAACTTTTTGTTCATCCAAACTATTCGTTCAATCAAATGGGTGGTTCGTCAGACTTCTTTATTCATCCAAACTGGTGGTTTATCCAAACTCATAATTCATTTAGAACTTCTTTTTTCATTTGAATTGGTGGTTTATCCGACCTTCTCTTTCATTAGAATGGTTGGTTCATCTAAACTCCTAATACATCCAAACTTTGGGTTTCACCTCCAGATCCAGTATGATGGAATTCTCTCATTTTAGTCATAAGTATGTTTGTTTGGTTCCTGTCATGGCTCCCGCTTGTTCTATAACAGATGTGAGAACCTCAGTTTTTTGCTCAATCCACACTACTGAGTGCCTCTGCTCCAAGCAAGTTTGTGGTGCTCCCAAGCACCTCAACTCCCGATTAGTCCACAGTGCTCCCGAGCATCTCAACTCTTGATCAGTCCACGGTTCTCCCGGGTGCCTCAGCTCCCAATTTGTCCATAGTGCTCCTGGGCACCTCAACTCACGATCGGTCCATGGTGCTTCTGAGCATCTCATCTCCTAGTCTTGGGACAAGGTCGGATGTGGCAGCTTCGGTATGATGTGTTCTTCCACAAATACATATTCTATCCTGATTGAAGTGTTTGCACTACTAACACCTTGTTCAAAATGGATTTCATGATAGAGGCAAATCTGTGTCATGCTACTATCCTTCCCTAAGATGCCATGCAGCTGGAGAATTCACCCATCTAGTGGCTGGCCAACTATTGCTTGACCAGTTTGATAAGTGTAGATGTTCTTTCTTTGTCAATTTTTTCTCTCGTTGATCGTTATGATTGCAGGGTGTAGCTACAGCTTGCTCATTGATTGATAAAGTGATGTCCTTAGGGCTCGAGACTTCCTTCGGCTGACATTAAGGAATCCATTTAAGAGGAGCTTGTCCTTTCTCGCACCTTGGTGGAGGAGCTCCAATCCTGGGTTGGTATCCTGAAGAAATGTGTGGTGGATTTCGAGGATAGGTGAAGGGAAGCACATCTTCAAATGGAATCGTCATCGTGATGGGTTGAGATGGCGGAGTCCCAGGCTCGTGAGTTGTTCCAATAGCTTTATGCCCCTCAATCCTGCTATTATCAAGTTTACTAGAGGTGGGTTAGCATAGATGAGCGAGGGGCATGCTCGAGTCTAGATTCTAGCAGGGTTTTAAAGTGTGTAAGGATCTTATTGATAAATTGGAGTTCCGCGTGAGGTTGAGCCGCATTGACCTTTGGAACTTAGGTGCAATTGATACCCCTGATTTTAGCAAGAGCAATATCTGGACTCTACTACAGATCTCACAGATAGCTCTCCTGGTTGATCTGTAGTGCCTTGTGATAGACTGGCCGTATTTTGGATTTTGTACTCAACCTGTAAGTAAATTATGTGACTAAAACAACCACCTAAGCGGAATAATGAATTGACTTTTATACCTCCCGTCATTTGTGTGCTCTGTTTTCGAACGTGAGATTCGGACCGGTTTCGAGCTTCTGGACACTCCTTTACTTATTTCGATGGTGTAATGCTTAAGTTGGGTACCAGGGATAAAGCCAGAAGGTTTAATTTATAGGCGAAACCATCATTCACCTCAACCGTACGTTTCGAACTCAAACCGGCCGAGAATTGATAATTGAGTTAATGGGAGAGTTATCATCACTAAATGGACCACTAATACTTCAACAATTAACTGAGTTAAACGGTAGATGGTTACAAATTAATCAAGGAAGACGAAGAGAACGAAACCCTTCTACAGCTCGAATCTGGCTCGAAAACGGCTTGATTAAGCTGACTTCACGGCTCGGCTTGGCGGCTCTCTCGGCTAACGGGCTGGACTCAGCTAATTGTTTGGGTTAAAGCATATATTCTCCCATTTGGTCCATGTTTAACTTGATGTGATAATCATACACATCAATTCTCAAACTTAAGAAATAAATATACGAATCATAGCGATAAGTCCTCTAATAATGAGTAATATCTTCAATGTATTATAATATATTATATTTCTCAAGTCATTTTATATCCGGTAACTTTACTTTATGAATAAACCCTATATTTATTCTTTATCCAACTTAATGATATTCTCAAATCAATTAATATGTATATAATTTTGAGAAATATCACAACAATTAAATAGAAATTTTCAATATCATTGTCCATACAATGAAAATTACAAAATAGAACTTAATCCCATTTCAATTACAAGATCCTTGAACCTTAATAGTGGCATGCCTTTTGTCAAAGAATTAGCGATCATCAATTCAGTGTTGATATGCTCAATAGCAATTTTCTTTCCTTTAATACGCTCCTTTATGGCTAAAAACTGAATGTCGATGTGTTTATTTCGACTGCTACTTTTATTCTTTTTAGTCAGAAAAATAGCAACTGAATTATCACAAAATAACTTTAATGGCCTTAAGATGGAATCAACCACTCTAAATCTAGATGTAAAATTTCTCATCCATATACCATACTTTGTAACTTCGAAATAAGTAATAAACTCGGCCTCCATAGTGAAAGTAGCAATCAAAGTTTGCTTTGCACTCCACCAGGATACAACTCCACCGGTAAATAAAAATATGTAACCGAATGTTGATTTACGTGAATCAACACACCCAGCAAAATCTGAATCGGAGTACGCAAAAACTTCTAAATTATCGGTCCGTCTATATGTAAGTATGTAATCTTTGGTACTTTGAAGATACCTTATGACTTTCTTGGCAGCTTTCCAGTATTCAATACCTGGATTACTCTGAAATCTTTTCAACATTTCAACTGTAAATGTTATGTCAGGTCTTATACATGCCTGAGCATACATCAAACTTCTAACAACGGAAGCATACGGAATATTTTTGATCTGTTCCCGTTCCAAATCATTTTTCGGGTATTCGCTCAAATTGAGTCTATCACCCTTCACAATGGGTGCTATACTTGGTGAACAATCTTTCATCTGAAATCTCTGTAAAACTTTATTGATATAGGTTTCTTAAGACAAACCCAGAACATAACGCGGTCTGTCTCGATATATCTTAATGCCAATGACATAGGATGCATCACCCAATCCTTCATTTTAAATTTTTTAGAGAGAAATTATTTCATCTCATATAACAACCATTTATCATTGGATGCAAGTAAAATATCATCCACATACAAGATAAGAAAATAAGTCTTACGCCCACTGACCTTCTGGTATATATATTGATTTAAAATATTCTCTTCAAAATTGAATGAAGAGATAATTTTATCAAATTTTAAATACTATTGATGGGATGCTTATTTCAATCCATATTTGACTTCTTTAATTTGCATACCAATTGCTCACCATCACTAGAGGAAAATCCTTCTGGTTATTTCATGTAAACCTCTTCTTCTAGATTACCATTTAAAAATATCATTTTTACATCCATTTGTTATAAGTCTATAACAAAATGAGCAACCAATACCAAAATTATACGAAGAGAGTTCTTTTTAGATATAGGAGAAAAGGTCTCCTCGTAATCAATTCATTCTTTTTGAGTATACCCCTTAATAACGAGTCTTATCTTATATCTTTCGATATTACCCAATGAGTTTTTCTTTATTTTAAAGACCCATTTATACCCTATAACTTTTACCACTTTATGCAATTCAATAAGATCCCATACTCCATTGCTACTCATGAAACTTATCTATTCTTTCATGGCATTGTACCATATTTGTAATTCATTACAACTCATAGCTTGTGAAAACGTTTCAGGATCATTTTCAGCTCCCACATTGTAGTCAGACTCTTCTAGATATACGATATAATCACCAAGGATTGCTGACTTTCTCATTCTAGAAGACCTTCTTAATATTGTATCATCATCCTTAATAGGAGTATGTTGTACAACTATTTCAGATAAATCATAAATTTTATGGTCAATTGGAATAGAATTAATATTTTGTGGAATGACATTGATTGGTTGTTCAACACCAAATTGATCTTAAGGGGTGTTGTGTACAATAATCAACCTATCATCTAAAGTGGAGGGTTAAGAAATCAAATGATCAGTTTTTAATCGTTTTCTCCCACTTATTAAGTCATTCCCAAGAAATTTTATATTTTTTGATTCCACAATTCTAGTGGTGTGAGATGGATAGTAAAATCTGTATCCTTAGACCGTTCAGTATATCCAATGAAATGTCCACTAATAGTTCTTGGATTCAACTTCTTCTCTTGTGGGTTATAAACTATTACTTCGGATGGGCATCTCCATACACGTACATGTTGTAAACTCGGTTTTCAACCTTTCCATAACTCAAAAAGAGTTTTTGGAACAGCTTTTGTTGGGACCCGGTTTAAAATGTATACCGCCGTTTTAAGAGCTTCACTCTACAATGATTTTAAAAGTTCGGAGTTACTAAGCATACTCCTCACCATGTCCAATAATGTTCGGTTTTTTCTTTCTGCTACACCATTTTGGTCGAAAAAATCAGGCATAGTGTATTAGACAATAATCCTAAGTTCTTGAAGAAACCTTACAAATGGACCAGGCATTTGTCCATCTTCAGTATATCTACCATAATAATCTCCACCTCTATCTGATCTCATAATTTTGATATTTTTTTCAGATTGTTTCTCTACTTCTGCTTTAAACAATTTAAAAGTATCCAAAGTTTCGTATTTATTATGAAACAAGTAGAGATACATATATCGTGAGAAATCATCAATAAAGGTGATGAAATATTTTGGGCCATGTAAGTCAATATCAGGATTACAAATATCAGTATATATGATCTCTAATATGTCTGAACTTCTCTTGGCATTTTCTTAGTCTTATTGGTCTGCTTTCCTTTAATGCAGTCCACATAAGTCTCAAAATCAGTAAAATTTAGAGTACTAAGTATTCTATCATTTATCAATCTTTTGATTCTATCAATAGAGATATAGCCTAATCTCCTATACCACAATATAGAGAAATATTCATTCATAACACATCGTTTAATTCTAGTATTAGTATGCACAGTATTAA
>JAODPA010040507.1:0-12024 GCA_025585075.1 Nepenthes mirabilis | reverse complement strand
GTACTCTATTAGTTTTATATAATTTATTAAATCTGATGCGTCCATAAATTTAAATTATCACACAAATTAGAAAGTCGCTTAATCTTTTTTAGTGTATCGAATTAAGGCGAGTCCAATCTCTATTTCTTATAATTTGAATCCTACATACTATAACAAATAAATAAGAGGCTAAAAGATATTAAGATTTATTTTTCAGTATATCATCTGACATTAAAGTTAGAAACTTTTTTATAATGAGAAAAAGATGAAGGAATGTGAAAAGGTATGAATGCACAAAAAGGGGAATAAGTGTGGATTAGAGGGTTAGCCTTTAAGGGATACACATGGTGGGGAGTGGCTTGGGAAGGAGACTATGCACTCATAGGCAGAGTAGTTTGAGAGACGAGCTCTTCGATCTATTTGGGGTGCACAATGGTGAAATTGTTCCATACCCCTTTTCTCAGGGGTAAAGAGATATTTATAAAATTGGAGTTGGTGCAACCTTTTTTTAAATCTCGCAGTTGACATCGATTATCTTGAAAGATCCGTTAAATTGTCTCAGCGATTGTATTCGAGGTGCATACAGTAACCGCTGCCCTTTTTTGGGAATATTGCAGAGCTGCGCTTATTATCTAGGAGTGATACGTGATCATGGGCCATATTTCAGGAATATTTATTGGGTTATTGAGACAGCTGTTGTGGCCGCATTATGATAAGTTTTGCCTACTTGTCAGCGCTGTGTTATCAACATTGTCGATGGCTATGCAGAAGGAGCAACCGGGGGCACGTTACTGCACGCAACTCTAATCGCTTGTTCCCTGTTGAATCGTTTCGAGTTGACCCACTTGAGCCAACCATACCGCTATTCGGGCCTTTAACTCGACAATTCACGTGATGAGCTGCCGTCTTTTGGGCTTCTCTCCTTTCGATGGGCCAAATGGGCCACCATTGCGCCTCCTAGGCCTTGGCCTTGAGAAAACATCGGTTGAGCCACTACTATTCCTGTGGGTTGGGTTTTGGGCTGGCCTTGCTCTACTAGACTCATCAAAATCAATATAAATTACCTTTTTTTCTCATTAAAAAAATACAATATATCAATTCATATAAAAAAGTTAAAGGTATAGACTTTTTATCCATACTTAGATGTATCTTGAAAAATATTGTGCACTTTACTTTAACGATGAAATGAAAGTATTTATGTCTTAATAAATTGAGGATGATCGTTATTAAAAATAATATATTATTAGTACTGATTTTTATCAATAATTTTATATAGGTAATGTTATATTTACAATGAGTTTCATTTAACTTAGGCTCAATTTATTGATTTGGCAACTGTAAAATTAAAATCAATAATGATACGTATCTGGATCCAATTTCAAATAGTTTTGAATTCGAGTGGTTAATTTGATCCGACTCCGTTTACTGAGTTTGAACCCTACACACCACTACAGAAAATGAGAGGTCAGGTGCCGACGAGAAATTGTCCCACTGAAAATACTCTGACGCTCAAATCAGTAACAAATCTTCGAATTTTGGAAGGA
Organism: Nepenthes mirabilis; assembly: GCA_025585075.1. Classification (NCBI taxonomy): domain Eukaryota; kingdom Viridiplantae; phylum Streptophyta; class Magnoliopsida; order Caryophyllales; family Nepenthaceae; genus Nepenthes; species Nepenthes mirabilis. The sequence continues at coordinate 10,501 of JAODPA010040507.1, read as the reverse complement.
AAACTGGTAAACAAAAGAGAGAGAGAGAATGAGTTTGTCGAGAATGTTGGCCTGTAGAAGCAGAGACAATCCCGTGGCTTATTGAGAATATAATTTCCAACTCGTTGTTTACAGAGAATGAGTGGAAGCTGTGTCCCGAAAGCATGGAAGCTTTGGAGGATGGTTCTCAGAGAGCGGGAGAAGACTCTGTGATCTGGAGGCCTCAAGTGGGATTGGAAGGGGAGAATTTTAGAGAAAGTATGCTCAAGCACTGTCTGTATTTGTGGTTTAGATTGTATCAGAAAGCGTCTATTGTCTTAGAGAGTGTGTGTTCTTCTAAAAGCGTGTATGTTTCAGAGTGGAGACTCTGGGCTTATATAGACGGTGGGGAGAGCCACCTTCCTTAGCTAGGGAAGCGTGATCCTTGGCTTGGCGCTAGCGGCCTTCTCTGAGTTAGTGGGCGTGACTGGCGTGATTTGATAGATCGTTTTTCTTCTGAGCGGTGTAATGGATCTCTAGATTATCTACTTTCCTTTCATGCTTTTGTGACCATTAGACTCCATTGTTGGCGCTGAATCCGTTGCTGCCTTTTTAGAGGAGATCGGCTTTAAGAAAAGTGTGTAATCATGGAAAGGATCGTTACTTTTCATGTACGAGATCGTCAGCCAAATTGGGCCTAGTCCGTATTAGGTTTAACGTCTTTCGCGGTCTACTACTACAGTACTTCCAGTCAACAGAAACGTTGACCTCCTTGAAGGAGTGTTTTTGGCTGTTTGTTTGTGCGTCGGGCGGTCAAGCTAGCGTGTTGATAGTCTAACGTGCGTTCGGCTTTTCTAGATTTTGGGCTGTTTTCTTATTGGGCCTGCCAACTATGGGCCTACCCATCACTAGCCCACCATGTCGATGGTCAGAATTCAGGCATCCAACATGTTTATGATGGGATGTGCTTGCTTTTGCTAGCGGAGTCGTTGCCCATCTGAAGTGGTGCCTTGAGAGCTTCCAAAATGTTGACTGGATTCATTGACCGTTCTTGGGAAGCTTTTGGACAACTTGGGGTAGGAAACGTTGGTTTTTAGCCGGCCTGTCAGAAAAGCAGGCCAAGCGTCTTTACACAGTACGTTCAAGATCCTGGCATTTAATGAGCCGGAGCACTCGATTCGACAGCCTCCTTCTAGGGAAATGACACGCGGCGGTAATGATGGCGCAGGTTTTCGAGACGGTTTTGGGTTCATATGGGTTTTTAAACCTTCTGATTGCTCCATTTTGGATTCCTTGTGCCATCCTTGCTTCTTCATCTTCCTCGTTTCGTTTTGTGAAGAAGAAAACACAAACCCTAGCGCCCACCATGTCTTTCGTTGCAGACAGCGCCTCCGTTCTGAGAGAAACTGACGTGAAGGTCCTATATATGAAGTTCAACATTTCGCGGGAGATCGCCTTCTGCATCCCAGGGAAGGATGATCGAGCCTTTTTGCCGTCCAAGGGCTTCGTGACCATTTATGAGGCCCATTTGAGGAGTGGGCTCTGCCTCCTAGTTCCTGATGAACTGATGTAGATTTTTCAAGCGCTCTGGGTCCCTATCACTCAGTTTCACGCCAACGCCATCAGATACTTGTGCTCCCTCTATATTTTTCTTCGTCACATTCGAGGTTGTTGCCGATGTCAATGGTGAGGACAATATTTAAGATCAACCAAGGAGTGGAGTGGATCTCTTTGTCTCCCCGTAGCGATATTAAAATTAGCACCGCCATTTACGACTCCATTAAGAACTGGAAGAACTAATTCTTTTTTGTTAACGTGGGAAAGTCTTAGCTCTTGCCTAAGGAGTGGAGTCAAGTGCCTGAGGTGTACACAGGAGCGCCTTCGGAGGCGGAGACGGCCTCCCTGGAGTGGTTGGTTAAGCTGATAGAGAAGAACCTAAAGGACTTCCGAAGAGAGCATTTGGTCTCTCGTGAGGAGATGAAGAAGGCTAATTGGGCGCCTCCGTCTCCAGTCCAAAAATTTAAGATCCCGCCGCCGAAGGTCTTGGAGAAAAAGAAGATGAAGAAGGGCAACATTATTGGTTCCCGCCTTACTGATTTGAGCCCTCCCAGTCCAAGGCGAAAGAGGGCGGCCTCAGTGGTGCCGTCTTCGTCGTCCTCTGGGCCTGACTACCTTTCTGCGAGACGTTTTGGGGGTGTTGGCATGCATCAATGGTAGAAGTTGAGGCGGCCATTGAGGCCTATAAGACCAAGTTAAGCGGCGGCGTTGTCCTGGTGCAACCTGCACCATCTGAGTCGACTCGGGAGCTGCCAGTTGAGGTGCCTGGGCCGCAAGAGCCGTCAGTTGGATCTCCTATTGTGGTGATTCTGGCGGAGCAGTAGGAGCAGATTTTGGAGTCTTCCATCGTTTTCGGAGAGCTAGCCAGGAGGGAGAGCACTCCAGAGGATCCTATGGCGGAGTTCATGGCTGAGGTTGCTGCCAGCCTCGTCGACGTAGGCCCCCTTCCTGGCTCATCGCCATTTGCGTCAGAATTGGGTGCAAGGCCAAAGAGACCGGTGCGGAGAATCTGGGAGGTATAAGCTCTGTTGCCCACCTTGCCTTTTGATTTGCCATTTCTAATCCTCTTTTTCTTTTTCATGTAGGCGGATAGAGTAGCGAGCACAATGGCTAAGGCGCTCAGGCAGAAAGACTTGGCGGTCTCTGATAGGAATAAGGAGATCGCCTGGCTTGACGCTAAGCTGGCGGCTTCGGGGGCTGAGCACTGTGAGGACACAGCTGCCTTTGAGGCTGTTCTGGCGGGTGTGGTGGCAGAGAACCTGAGTTTGAAGGCTGAGGTCGCCTGTTTGAAGGAGGAGAATGAACGAGCCAAATGGCGTATCGATCAACTTGTTAGGCAAATGGTGACCTTAGAGAACGATTTGAGTCTCCATATCCGCCCCCACGAGGTTGAGGTATGATGCTGGCGCGGTTGTTGGAAGGGGACAACATTACTCGGCTTATTGTGCGACTGGTTGAGTCCGATTTTTCCATGGATCTAATTAATTTATCAAACTAGTCAGCTCAGCGTCGAGACAACCTTGTGGAGGAGCCTCGAGATAGCCAAAGGCCCCCGCCACCCCCGTAGTTTTTGTGATTGTATATATATTATTATTATTATTATTTCGAATTCAATGATGTATCTCTTGATTCAGCAATAATACAAGTAGCCTTGTGTTTGTCACATGTTCTTGCCTTTGTATTTTGCTTCTTCGACATTCTTGGCGACCAACTGGGCAGAGAGACTTGCGAGTTAGCCGCCCGCTTTGTTTTCAAAGGTGTCTTCTAGGCCGTTGGATATATTAAGTTGGCTTAGAATTCGCCCGTGAGTAAAGCTTGGCGGCGCTGCCCAGGTGTAGACTTAGGAGGCCTGCTTTGGTAGAGCGTCTTGTTCCAGTCGACAATTGTTGGCTGATCATGCTATCTCCTTATGAAGGAGGTTGTTGCACGTGCTGTGTTAGCCCCTAAGGATTTTTCGACCGTTAATGGGCCACTTAGATGACCAAGGTTTAGATACGACCATACATGGGCCGCCTAGATGATCAGGATTTAAATACGACCTCTCATGGGCCGCTTGGATGATCAGGGTTTAAATACAACCACTCATGGGCCTCCTGGATGACTAGAGTTTAGTAACGAGAGGGTGAAGACCCTCCCGACTTAGGGGCAGCCTAGGTCGATTTGAACCTGTAATGAGAACCACATATATATATGCACATGCAGCATGCTAAGGAAACACTTATTTTACTTAATCGAATCGTGCACACAAATGCAAGACACATACAATTTTGCAAGACACATACCTGGGTCTCTACTGGTAGTAGCGTTTGAGGTGGATCACGTTCCACGTCCGCGGGGCCAACTTTTCATCCTTATTCTGGAGCTTGTATGCCCCGTTTCGCAGAACGTCGGAGACTAGAATAGGCCCTTCCCAATTGAGGGAGAGCTCGTTTCGGCTGGCCACCTTTCCTGTGGCCTTAATGCTCCGTAAGACCAAGTCTCCAACGTCGACCTGCCTCGTTTTCACCTTCTTGTTGTAGTAGCGGGCAACTTGACGCTGGTAGGCTGTGGTCCGTATTCTAGCGGCATCGCGGGCTTCTTCTAGTAAGTCTAGGTGTTTCTGGATCTTTTGGGAGTTAACCTGCAGGTCGAAGGATTCCACCATAAGACTTGGAAGCCCGATTTTGACCGGGAGCACCGCTTCAGTCCCGTAGTAGAGGCTGAATGGTGTCTCGCGCGTTGGTTCCTTTAGAGTTGTTTGGTAAGACCAAAGGACTGAGGCGAGCTCGTCTACCCAAGAGCCCCCTACGTCCTCCAGCTTGGTCTTAAGCCCGTGGAGTGGCGTTCGGTTTGTGACCTCCACCTGTCCATTCTCTTGGGGGTATGCCACCGGAGTATGAACCAGCCTAATCCCAAGGTTGGTGCAATACTTGGTGAAGCGTTTTTCTGAAAATTGAGTTTCGTTGTCAGTCACAATGACCTCTGGAATGTCTAATCTGCTGATGATATTTTGGCGGATGAACTCAAGTGCATTGTGTTCAATGATTTTTGTCAGTGGGACGGCTTCGACCCACTTTGTGAAGTAGTCGATGCCTGCTATGATAAATTTTTTTGCCCGGTTGCAATGAAAAATGGGTCAAGAATGTCAAGCCCCCATTGTGCGAAGGGCCACGGCGCCTAAAGGGATTTAAGCTCGGCGAACGGCTGGTGGCGAAGGTTGCCGTGAAGTTGGCTGCTTTCGCACCTTTTTACGAACTCGAGTGTATCTTTTTTCATCGAGGGCCAATAGTAGCCCTACCGCATGATTTTGAATGCCAAGTTCTTGCCGACCACATGCGATCCAAAAATTCTAAGGTGTACTTTGCTCAAGACGTAGTCCGCCTCTTCTGGAGTTAGGTAGCAAAGGTACGGAGTTGAGTAGCCGCGGCGATACAGCCACCCGTTGACTATAGTGTACCAGCCAGCCGTCCTCTTTATCTGCCTGGCTTCTTCTGCGTCTTCCAGCAATGTCTCGTCTGCTAGATATCTTAGGTAGAGTGTCGTCCAGTTTTTAATTTCGGAGACCTGCATCGCCTCCTGTCCCTCTATACTGGGTGCGTTCAGGACCTTCCTCATGTTCCTCAAATACTGTTCTGGATTTTCTGCCGTTGCTGTTCTCGCTAGCTGATCGGCCTTCTAGTTCTCAGTTCTGGAAACATGGACTAAGGTTAGGTTATCGAAGTTGCGGACGCCCTCCTTTGCTCTGGTCAAGTATTTGGCCATATGTGGGTTGTTTGCCTTAAAATTCTCATTAACTCGGTTGACGACCAACTCGGAGTCGCTGAAAATCGCCAATCTCTGAGCACTCCTTTGCTAATATTAACCCCGCTAGCAGGACTTCGTATTTGGTAACATTGTTGGTAGCCAGGAAGCCGAGTTTAAGGGAATATTTCACCTCAAACCCATCGGGAGTCGTGAGGACCACTCCTACTCCACTGCCCGTGTCTATGGATGACTCGTCCATGTGCTGTCTCGTGTTCTTTGAGGGTTATTCTTTGAGAATCGTGGTCGTGGTCTCAACAATAAAGTCAGCAATAACCTGCGCCTTTATGGCTGGTCTGAACCTGAACTCAATGTCAAACTCGCCCAACTCGATAGCCTACTTTACTAACCGTTCAGAAATATCAGGTTTCTGGAGTATACTCTTCAGAGGCTGGTCAGTGAGAACCACGATGCGGTGTGCCTTAAAGTAGGGCCTTAGTTTTTGCACAGAGAATATCAAAGCTAAGGCCAACCTTTCCGTGCACGGGTAGTGCATCTCTAGGCCGGTCAATATTTTGCTCACATAGTAGACCGGCCGTTGGGTATCGGAGTCTTGGCTTACTAGGACAGAGTTGAGGGACACCTCCGATACTGCCAAATAGAGGTACAGCTCTTCGCCGACCTTGGGCGATGTTAGTAATGGCGGGCTAGCCAGGTACTACTTCAACTCATTGAATGCTGCCTGGCAATCTACCGTCCATTGGAAACCGTCTGATTTCATTCCCCTCAGCGCTTTAAAGAATGGCTGATACTTGTCGCTAAACGTCGTTAGGAAGCGGGACAAGGTTGCCAATCGTCCAGTTGGTCACTAGACATCTTTGACGCTTTGTGGGGCTGCCATGTTTGCATGGGCCTTGATCTTCTCTGGGTTTCTTTCGATCCCTTGTTGGGAGACGATGAAACCCGAGAATTTTTCGGAGGCCACCCCGAAGACACACTTAGCCGGATTTAGCTTCATTTAATACTCGTGGAGCACCTCAAAAGACTCTGCCAGATCGCTGATATGGTCGTCCATAACTCTACTCTTGACGAGCATGTCGTCAACATAGACTTTCATATTATGGCCGATATGTTTTTCGAATATTTTGTTCACCAGTCGCTGATAGGTGGCTCCCGTGTTCTTTAGTCCAAAGGGCATCACTTTATAATAATAGATTCCCCTAATCTGTCATGAACGAGGTATGTTATTCGTCCTCCAGACTCATCTGGATCTAATTGTAGCCTGAGTAAGCATCCTTGAAGCTGAAGAGCTCATGTCCGGATGTTGAGTCCAACAGCAGGTCGATTCTAGGTAAAGGAAAGCTGTCTTTTGGGCAAGCTTCGTTAACGTCGATGAAATCAACGCACATTCTTCACTTCCCGTTGCTCTTCTTTATTAAGACGGCGTTGGAGAGCCAATCAGGGTATTGAATCTCCCTGATGAATCTGGCATCCAATAGTTTCTTTACTTCCTCTTGGATGGCGATTAGCTTTTTCATTGAGTGGTTTCTCTGTTTCTGCCTGACAGGTTTTCGATCCGGGTTGAAGCCCAACTTATGGACCATTACCCGATCTAGAATCCCAGGCATGTCAGCGGGAGTTTATGCGAAGATGTCAACATTCCGTCGTAGGAATGAGATCAGTTCTTCGCGTAGCACGCCGGTGAGTGAGCTGCCGATTCGTATGCACCTTTCTAGATCGTCCAGATTCAGTGGGACTAAATCGGTTGCCTCACCACACTGTGCTTGCGGCAATGTTGCCTCGTCTCGATGGTCAAGTTCTCCCACAGTTTTGGTGCTGTCGTTAAGAGTGATTTAGGGCATATAACATGTTTGTCTAGTGACTTGGTTACCCAGCACTTCGCCCATACCGTATGACGTTGAGAATTTTATTTTAAGATGTGGTATTGAGTGACGGCCCCGAACGCTGTTAAGTATGGCCGGCCTAGTATTGCGTTGTACACAGAGGGCAAGTCGACTACCAAAAAGGTGAGTATATGACTTGCCGTTCTCGGGTACGTTCCTAAGGTAACTTCTAGTCTCATCGTCCATTGAACGGGTACCGGTTCGTTGTTGAGGCCATACAATGGGCCTTTTGTAAATTTTAGTTGACTCTTTTTCAAATCGAGTTTAAAAAATGCATCGAGATAAAGCAAATCACGTGATCTTTCATTATCAATAAATACACGTTTTATATGGTAGTCAACGCTACCGTCAGAAATGAGTGTTGAGACAACAGGAGGTATGCATTGGGGGAAACTACATATGCTAAGTCATCGTCACCAAAATTAATGACGTTGTTAGTAGTGCGCTGCTTCTTCCTCCTTGCATGTTGGTCCCTATTGTCCGCCAGATTCTTGATTGGTCGGGTGGTGATCATGTTGACCACTCCTATCGTGACCCGATTTTGTGGTAGAGAGGTACCTGATCCTCCTCCGCCCGCGTTGCCAGAGCTTTGACCAGGATCTTTGATGAACCTGGTGAGGTGGCCCCTTCTGATTAGCTCCTCCATCTCCCTCTGAAGGGTCTTACAATCCTCTATGGAGTGCCCGGGAGATTGCTGAAAATCACAGTACTTGGCAAAATTTCCTCCCTCCGCCTTCTTAAATGGTTTTGGCCACTTAAGGAACTTCTCCCCACGGATCTGCATGAAGACGTTTGAGCGCGTATCGGTTAAGGGCATTAGGCTAATGGGTCCATAGTCCTTGCGCTCTAGCGGCCCAGTCCTATGGCGCTTTTGGTGGGAGTAATTACCACCGTTGTGCTTCCTCTTTCCTTCAAGCGAGAAAGAGCGAGGCTGTTCAGGCCGGTCAGGACGTTTTACCTCATTAGCCTCCTCTGCTGCCGCATAGGCTCTGGTAATAGCTTCCGCTTCCCGAAAAGTCTGTGGATTATTATGCGCCAGATGCCTAAAGAACTCTCCATGTGCCAACGCCGAAATGAAACTGCCCAGTTTTATTTTCTCCGTAAGTCGAGGGATCCGCCTGGCTTCTGCCCCGAAGCAATCTAGAAACTTCCGTGGGTTCTCTCCATGCTTCTGCTTGATATGCGATAGATGCCATGACTGTTTTTCCTCTCTACAGCTGGAGGCGTACTGAGATAAGAAAAGATCTACAAGCTCCTAAAAGCTTCGGATCGAGTCTGGGGGGAGATGATGGAACCAAATGTGTGCGTGCCCTTTTAGAGTGAGGGAGAAGCAACGACACGTGGTTGGGTCGTCCAGCCCTTGTAGACCCAAATGGGTGCGAAAGTGGGCGAGATGGTCAATAGGATCTGCACTTCCATCGTAAGAGTCAAGAGCTAGCATTTTGAACTTCACCGGCATAGGATGGTTCAAGATCTCTGCTGTGAAGGGAGATCTGTCGATATTGACGGTGCGTTCGTCGTCTTTGAAGATGCGGTTCCATATCCTCTCCAGCCTTGGATCTGTTGGAACGGCGTTAGCAGATCTTTTAGAGTTGAGATATGCTCTCAACTCTATTCTTTCCTGGGCTTGTCCAGCAGCAGGACGGCTGCTACCTCTCGCTAATCTCGCGGCTTGGGAGGCTCCCTCCAGAGCCTGGGGCCCAGACTCCACTTGGGAGTATCTAGGGTTCCTTCGTTCCGACTTTCATCTGGAGTTGCGCTGGTTTCTTGCTCCTCATGCCTTAGATGGCTTTGGGCTTTTTGGGATACTGGCATGGCAGCGCTTGTCAATCTTCCAGTCAGTTGGGCCGGAACTTGCTTTCTTTGGCCTCGTCTAGATGTCGGTGCTCGGGCATTGCTGGTGCAACCCCCAACTGTGCTTGCTCTTGGTAGGCACAGAGTATCTGGAGCATTCTGTCTGTATTGTGCATGTGCTCAGTCAGGTTTTGGAAAAAGAATGTTAGAATTCCACCGGCTACCCCATTGACCACGGCGCCAATGGCATGGTCCTGGTTTGGTGAGACTACGTCTCGAGCTAGCTCGCTTGCTTGCGCTCTTATGTTTACCATTCTGTTCAGGAATGTTGATCGGAGAGAGTTTCTAAAAAACGCAGTTGACTTTTTGTAAGCGCTTCCCACAGACGGCGCTAAGAATGCGTACATGGATCCAACTTCAAACAGTTTCGGATTCGGGTGGTTGATTTGATTTGCCTCTGTTCACTGAGTCTGAACCCTGCACACCACTACAGAAAACGAAAGATCAGGTACCGACGGAAGGATACCGACGAAAGGTTGTCTCACCGAAAATACTCTGACGCTCAAGTAAGTAACAAGCATTCGAATTTTGGAAGGGAAACTAGTAAGCAGAAGAGAGAGAGAGTGTGAGTTTGTTGGGAGTGTTGGCCTGTAAAAGTAGAGACGATCCCGTGGCTCATTGAGAATATGATTTCTAACTCGCTGTTCACGGAGAACGAGTGGAAGCTGTGTTCCAAAAACGTGGAAGCTTCGGAGGACGGTTCTCAGAGAGTGGGAGAAGACTCTGTGATCTGGAGGCCACTAGTAGGATTGGAAGGAGAGCATTTTAGAGAAAGTATGCTCAAGCACTGTCTGCGTTTGTGGTTTAGATTATATCAGAAAGCGTTTATTGTCTTAGAGAGCATGTGTTCTTCTAAAAGCGTGTGTGTTTTAGAGTGAATACTCTGGGCTTATATAGACGGTGGGGAGAGCCACCTTCCTTGGCTAGGGAAGCGTGATCCTTGACCTGGCGCTGGCGACCTTTTCTGAGTTGGTGGGTGTGACTGGTGTGATTTGATGGATCCTTTCTTTTCTGATCGGTGTAATGGATCTTCAAATTATCTGCTTTCCTTTCATGTTTTTGTGACCGTTAGACTCCATTATTGGCGCTGAATCCGTTGCTGCCTTTTTAGAGGAGATCGGCTTTAAGGAAAGCGTGTAATCTTGGAAAGGATCATTGCTTTTCGTGTACGAGATCGCCTGCCAAACTGAGCCTCGTCCGTATTAGGTTTAACGTCTTTCGAGGCCTACTACTACAATACTTCCAGTCAACAGAAATGTTGATCGCCTTGAAGGAGTGCTTTTGGTCATTAGTTTGTGCGCCGGGTGGTCAACGCTAGCGAGTTGATCATCTAACGCGCGTTGGATTTTTCTTTAATTTGGGCCGCTTTCTTATTGAGCCTGTCAGCTATGGGCCTGCCAACTATGGGCCTACCCATCAAATAATTTAATAAGTTTAGCTTAAATAAGCTAACCAAACGCTTTTAATAGAGAAATAGTCACTAGCTTAATATCAATATATATGTTATA
>JAODPA010040496.1:0-12025 GCA_025585075.1 Nepenthes mirabilis | reverse complement strand
ACACCTGTTTGTGCTCCAACGCCCAGACTGCGTCCGTTTTCGTCGACGGTTTTTCTGAGGCGAAGACCGGATCGTGCATAGACTTGACGAAAAGCAAGTCAGACATCTTGCTCTGCCAGATGTCAAAGTTTGAACCGTTCAAACAAACCATCTTGCTGCCAAACTCCATTTCTGATAACAAGCAAAGATCACCGTGCAAACAACCTTGTCTCTGATACCACTTGTTGGAGCAAAACGCGCGGAAGACCGAGCGGACACAACGCTCGGACAGGAACAGAGAGCAAAGCTCTCGGACGGTCGGGAGAGGTAGAGAGAAATATGAGAGGGAACACACGAATTTAACGTGGAACACCCTTCTTTAAGCAAGGGAAAAACCACGAAAGAATACACTATAAAAGGATTGTTTACAAGTGTTAGCTACACAAGCTCAAACTAAAGAAAACAATCTCAAGTGTACAACTTTCTCTCTCTAAAGTGTTTCTCTCACAAGTCTCACAAAGTGGTTGCTCACAAAGGCACACACCACAACTCACCAACCTCTCACACGCTATCATTAAATGATCTCTACACCTATATATATATACATGTAAATAAATATATATATATTCACCACCTAGGAGTCTACCCAGCCACCCTAGCGCCAGGGTGGCAGGGCATGTTGCCTGCCAGGCCGTCTGCTAGGCGCACGGCTGGCAGGCCTGCAACGTTTTGGAAGTTGTGGCTGCCATCAACATCCAATCAGATCGCAACAGTAGCCGTTCCGCATTAATTGCTGCCGCAGATCATTAATGAGAGAATAAGTCAACGCACACGTGGATGCAGTCCTCGTCCACATTCCTCTCGGACATGATACTTCAAACAAAGTCCTCGTCCATTCTTCCAATGGAGTCCGCGGACATCAGCTACTCGGGAGTGACCCCAACAACCATCGCCCAGCAGGACAAAGTCTTGAGCCACCTGTCATTAATAAGTTACTGAGTATCCTGAAAAGCTCTTCTTTGAGCTTCTCTCAAATAGCTGAAGGAAAATTGGTGGTGTACCTGCATCCTACTTTCCTGACAGGAGAACCATTGCAGGCATGCGACTTTGGTAAACCATAAACCCAGGAAATGCTAGGTTTTTGTTTTCATTTGGTCCTGTGATTTGAATGAAAAGATTGAGTCTTGTTTTCCATGGGTTCACATTTGATATTTGGCTAAACCATATGGGCAAAGGGGGTTTAATAGATTACTCTATTTCACCCATCCACATCAACACAATGTGGAAGGCAACTGCCACCACTATGAGCATTGGATGATTTCTTTCTCTGTAACCTCGTTGCTTTGTAGGAAAATAGGGATTAGTGGAATCCATCTCCTCCCTGTTTTAATATAGCCAGTCACTCCACTATTTTCTGCATCCACCACTTGCTTTTTCGTGGATAAAGGATGGAATATTTTCTTCTCATTTATTTTCCATCACTGGTGGGATTTTCCTTTGCAAGTAAGCAGAATTCTGCCTGCCGCGTCCAATTCTGCCAAAATCACTGCTGCAATTATATACGGAAGCTGTAGTGTAACACTTTTTTGTGAAATGTTGGAAGTAGAATTCTACCGGAATTTCTGGCATCCCACTCGACATGAATTTTTTAATTTTTAAGCTTTCAAAAGGATATACCCACATAAAATTTTAGTTCTCATAATCTCATTTGCTCCTCCGTCTTCTATCCTTGATTCTTGTGTAGTTGATTTTTTTTTATTTTTAAATACTTTTTTACTTGCAATATGTATTACAAGTCCCATAAATGCTATCAAATGAAACTCGTAATATAATATAACAAAAATTTGATCTGTTTTGTTTGCTTGGCATTGCCATAGATTTGTTGCACTTAAAATCGGAATTCCTTCTTCCACTTCCATCAATTCCAATTCTGCCATAGGCGGAATCCACTTATATGCTGAAGTGGAACTAAAATTATTTTTGAGGTTTCACCAAAAGTTGGAACCGTAATTCAAGATTCCTCTATCAATTCTTCTGCCACCCTCCCCTCACACCATCATTCTTTGTCGGTTTCAATCTCTATTCTCTGCGGATCCCTTGAAACCTCTCCTGTCAAATGCTGGGACAAGCAACCTTTGTTTCAATTAGATTTACACAGCACATTATTGGATGATGAATTTCGGGCCCAAGTTTCACCTTCCTGGTGAAGTTCCCAATAAAGTTGGAGATGAGCAATCAGCTGGGAAAAGCAAAGCAATCTTGGCTTTGATGTGTTTTTTCCTGCAAAGTTGGCCGGGGTTACTTGTGTTTATTGATGGAAATATTTTCCTACTATCCTATTCTAATGCACCTTGAAGCCGCACTGGACATTTTCCATGCCCTTTTTTTCCTAAAATAGATGGAATAAATTTTACCTGCATTACTTTCTACCATGGATGAAAATATCTGTATCGGTTGCGGTTGTTTCAGTATTGGACAATATATATCAATAGGATCGTAATATCGGATATTATTTTGAAAATCAGCTGATATATTGACCGTATTAGCTAATATGGAAATATATCATAATATTGTTACGATGTCGGAAAATATTGGTATTGGGAAGGCCTTGATACATATATGTATTGTATCAGCTGATATTTGCAACCATGTTTTTTGCCTATAACGGTGGCTCAACACTTCGGTCAACTTTTTTCTCAGAACTATGATTGACAGTTCTCTATCAAATGCAAAAGAGAACATTTTGGGAAGAGGTTACAAGAAAGAATCTTCAAGCTAGGTAAGTCGGACAGCTCAGTGACAAGGCTCCTACAGCATGGGATTTGGATACACAACCTTATTTTTGTATTGCATAAAGGTTATTTCTATAATTATAACTCATGACCTCCATGTTATATTGGGGTGACCTTACTGTTGAGCCCAATGCTCATCCTCTAAACTTCATGATAAAGATCATGCCAGAAAAGAATGTCTACCACCAATATCAGAAGGTATATACTGTAGCGATTTCTCCCCTTTGTGAACTTTAAATACTTTGCAACTCCTTTTCGGAAACTGGCTGTTCATTTCCATCCCAATCTTTGCCACTACAACCAATATTAAAGATGATAAATTTTGACCCTTGTCCCTTCAAGGGCTTGATTTTAGACCTTATTCTACCAGCTATAGAAATTCTTTCAAGAGAGTTAATCTACCAATTTTGGTACGTGCTGTTGCTTCCAAACACCAACAGCTATTGCAATGCCACTATGCTGATGCTGTGCATTCTCATGTTTCTATGGGTGAGCCTCCTTTTAGTCTTCCGTAGGCTATTTACTTGCCTCAAAAAAGACAAACTTTATCAACATAACAAAAAATGACAGACGAGCATATTTTAGTCTGCTTTTCTGAGTGCATATTCTAATCTATGAAGCCTTGTAGTTTCTTTGGTGGGGAAAAGAAAGATTAATTTAACATGAAAGAACTAGCAGACTTAAGCTTTCTTATGAACATCAGCATGCAGAGAGTGGTTTCTTTGTTAAGATAGGTGTCCTAGTTTATTATGCGCTGAGTTTGCATATTTTAAAGATCACCTCATTATGCTGCCAAATTTCCGTTTTTTACTAAAGCAGAAGGCGCTGCCTTTGGCTCTCATTTTACATCATCCACAAACTTTCATAACGTTGGCGTATTCACACCATATGTATCCGATGCCCCTTTATCCATATCTACCTACTGGCTATTAGGTTCATATCCATTTGATTCCTAAGGAATCCACTGGGTTGCGAGTGGTCTTTTAATGATGATGTCATATTGTCAACAAATGGCCAGCATGCAAATCATTGACTGTCATTATACCTGAAGTTAAACTCACTAAGCATTCCCCTGGAGGGGTGGGGTTAAATTTGTAAATTCTCTAAAGCTTTAACATTTTGAGGTATGTAATCCTTCTTGAAGTCATATGTGTCACGGTCCAAATTTTTATAGTAGCCAACAGTGCAGCGTATCCGGTTCCCATGGGAATATGCGCTAGCCAAGTTAAACCACACAAGTACTCTGAAGTGCTCTTCTCATTTGGGGACATCATTGGTTTCATTCCTATCCCAACTGGTGAATCCAAAGCGTAAACCGTCACTCCGCCTTTCACTCGTTTGCAAACAATAGAATGGCATTTAGGAGTTGAATCAAATCAGCAAGGGAACTAGTTGTGAGAGATTTGTCTCATGTCATGGCATGTAAATAGTAAATGCCGCAGATTGTCTGATGATGCTAATGTGGGGTTAGTCTTCGGACGCAACATGGAAACTTATGTCGGTGTTGAGTTTGTAGAACGTAATGAAGTTGCTAGTGAGAGTGTAGAAATATAAGCAAGTAATTAATAGTAATAAGGTAACAATCGGATACGAAAGAAAATTTTAAAAATTCATTCCAACATATAGAGGTACTTGGATCTTTTGGCCTTTGGTGCTAGTATACATTAGAATGTCCCGACTTTTATGATGGGGTTTTTAATTTTTTTACAATGCTAAAATTCAAATTAAATTCACCTAAATTTTCTAGAAAAATATAAGGATGTGAGAAAAATTATGTAAAAATTTACATGGCTCAGTTCGAATTGTAACATCCTCCCCCTACTAAACTGTCGACGTCCTCGTTGAATTGATCTTTAGGGTGGCTTTGGCTTCTTCTTCAGTCTTATGTCTCAGTAGGTTCCCAATTTGTTTCTTCTGTTGGTCTTTTCTTCCATTTTATGAGTACTTCTTTCTTCTTTTTCCGCATTGATGTAGTCACCTCCCGTTTAGCAATAATTTCTTCAACTTCTGGGGTTGGTGGTGGTTTTATCTGAATGTTGGAGTACTATGATTTGTTGCGTGAAAGGTCTTTTATGTCAGGATAATATGGCTTCAAATAGCTCACTTGGAAGACAGGTTGGACTTTCATCCATTCTAGAGGATCTATCTTGTATGATGCCTTCCCCATACGAGTAATGATCCAGACAAGCTCTTCATATTTTTGTAGGAGGCGCTTGTCTCTTCCTTTGAGAAACCTCATTTGCTTTTGGAGAAATTTTACCAATACAAGATTTCTTACCTTGAATTGTACAGGCCGCTTGTTCTGATCTGCTAATTTTTTTATCCGACGAGACACTTTCTCCAAATAGGCTTTGGCAATCTCCATGTTCTGCTTCCACTCGCAGGCAAAGTTGTAAGTACGAGAACACTTCCCTTTCTATGGCTCAACCACAGTGTAGAAAAAGTAGCTGTTAACCTGTTACAATTTTAAAATGATTCTTATTTGAAGAAAAGTACTTTTGGGTGTTAAAGGAAAATTGAACAACATTGAGGATTTTCACCCAATCCTTCTAACTGGCACTCAAAATGCTACAAGTATTCTTCGAGTCGGACATTGAATATCTTCATTTGACCGTCAGTTTGAAGATGATAGTTGAGAAAATATTCAATTCTGATCTGAGCAGTCTGAAGAGTTCTGTCCAGAAGGCTTCGATAAAGTGTTCATATTGGTCACTCATAAAATTTTGGGGCACTCCCCAATATTTGACGATGTGTTTGAAAAATAAAGACATCTCCTCCCTTGAACAATTTCTCATTGTTGGAATAAAAGCAGCATACTTTGAGAAGCGGTCCACTATCACCAAGATGCACAAGTACTCACCGACCTTGGGCAGTCTTGTGATGAAGTCTAGAGAAACACTTTCCTCGGGTTTGTTAGATACAGTGAGGGGTTCCTACAAGCTTGTTGTCTTCAGCCACTCGACCTTATCTTGTTGACAGGTGAGACATGTTTTCAGGTAGCTCATTACGTCCTCATTTATTTTAGGCCAATAATAGCCATTCTGTAAGAAACTCAGGGTATATTGCCACCTCAGGTGGCCAACCCATAGAGTGTCATGACATTCTCTAAGGAGCGCCTTCTTCAGTCCACCGGCCTTGGGTATGTAAATCTGGTATCCCTTCGTGAAGATCAATCTATCATCTGTTCAGAATCTTCGAGCCTTGCCCTCCTGGATAAGTCGAAGTAGTGTCACAGCCATTAGATCTTTCTCAAAATTTGACTTTACTTATTCTTTGATGGTCATGGCAATCTCACTTGTAGATAGGTGGGCTACTTGAAATAAGGTAGTGAGATCTGGTCTTTTACTAAGGGCATCTACAATCTGGTTGCAGCATCCAGATTTATGTTCTAGCACCAAGTCGAATTTTACTAAGAACTCTTGCCATCGAGCTTGCTTGGATGTCAACTTCGGTTGGGTAAGGATATGGCTAGCGGCGGTGTTATCAGTCTTCACCACAAATTTGGAGCCGAGTAAATAATGTCTCCATGTCCTCAGGTAGTGAATAATCGCTAGCAACTCCTTCTCTTGGGCCGCATAATGTCGTTCGGCCTCATTTAATTTTTGGTTTTTGTAGGCTACCAAATGGACTTCCTATAACAAGAGCCCTCCCAAGAGTGAAGTTTAACGCATCCATTTGCACCTCAAAGTTTTTGGTCACATCTGGAAGTCTTGCACTAACTCCTTAACTATCGCTTCCTTGAGCTCCTTAAAAGCTTACTGGCATGCCGCTATCCACTTCCACTTCTTATCCTTCTTGAATAAATCTGTTAAAGGTGTTGTTTTCCTCAAATACCCTTTCATGAATTGTCGGTAATAGTTTGTAAAGCCAATCTAAGATAGCTTGCACCTGATGGGACTTGTCGGCAACTCACTTATACATGATGGGATGTGTCTTAGAAAGCTGATCTTTTCTTGAGCGAATGAGCCCTCCTCACGCTTCATAAAGAGGTGATTTTCCTTCAACTTTTGGAACACTAACCTTAGATGATTCATGTGATCCTCTAGGCTTGAGCTATATATCACAATGTTATGCAAGTAGACCACCACAAATTTGTCCAAGTATTTGTGAAACACCTAATTCATCAATGTGCAAAAGGTGGCTGAGGCGTTGGTTAATCCAAAGGGCATTATGAGCCATTCAAAAGCTCCATATCTACTTACGCACGTGGTTTTTCGCTTGTCCTCCTCCGAGATTCTGACTTGATAACCCGACCTCAAGTCGAGTTTTGTGAAATATTTTGTATTGCTCAACTGATCAAACAAGTCAGCGATTAAAAGAATTGGATAGTGATTTTTTAACGTCACCTTATTCAGGGCCCTGTAGTAAATGCAAAAATGTAAACTCCCCACTTGCTTCTTCTGAAACAAAATAGGGGCCCCATAAGGTGCTTTGAGGGGTGAATGAACCTTGACCTCATTAGCCCATCCAGTTGTTTTCGTAACTCATCTAGCTCTGGAGGTGCCATCTGATATGCTCCTCGCATAGGTAGCGTCGCCCCTGGCATAAGTTTAATCTGGTGATCCACCGCTCTTTCGGGTCGAAGCACTTTGGGCAACTTCGTTGGTATTACCTCTTTGAATTCCTCTAGAAGTGGCCTGAGCTCCGGTGGTAGAGGTCCAACCATAATTTCTTTGTTCACCAACAAAGCTTTGAGGATGGTAGGCTCTCCTTTTTCCAGACCTTTATTGAGTTGTAGTGTAGATAATACCTTGTCTTTACCATTCCTCTCAAATTCTTTTGGCCTTCTGGAGGCGTTCATTGAACATGGACTCTCATACATGAGGAGCACTGGGCTTAAGTGAGGTATTGTGATGTAGGGAGGAGGGAAAAGTAGAGAGAGAAGGATAATAGAGGAGTAGAGATAAGAACAAAGATTAGAGGGGTAGAAACAAGAAGGAAAACAATTAAAGGAGAGAGGGGAGAAGGAAAGCGCAATTATTTAAGTACAATTAATTTCTCAAACATTCATTCATTAATCATTAATTTCCTAAATAATAAAAATAGGGGTTCTTACATAGAGAATCCGATACCTAAGAAAATTGGAAACAAAATCATAATCAAATAACTTCAAAAGTGGAAAGGAAATCAAATGAAAAATAAAATCAAATCTCTACTTAATAAAAATCAAATTTAATCAATAATCAAAGTTATGAAAATAAAATCAAAGTTAATTTGAAAGGCAAATCAAAGCAAATATTCGTCTCAGATATCCGTATCAATTCTCCCCAGGTGGCTGAAACTCGATCTTGTCGAGTTAAATTTCTGTAATCAATCCTCCAACCACAAGTTGAACGGCTATTCAATCCTTCAGCGATGGTAATAGACTCGTGTAAGGGGGCGGAAAGCTAACGGAGCGATCGGTATCTCCGGAAGGAATTGGACTGGGGCTTGAAAAAAGTGCAATCTTGTTGACTCTGATAGAGTGGCAATATATCGGGGTCAAACTGGTGGTGTGTCTTGCGAGCAATCCAAGTAGTCTTGGGCTCTGTCCAGCCAATCAATTTGACAAGGAAGTGCTGAACGGCTCCATCCCTGGGAGAGATAAGTTGCTCATCTAAAATAGTATCAATTTTATCATTGTGTGCCAAGAGAGTGGAGGTGTGTAGAAATAGGTGGATATGTAATATGTGGTGTGTCAGGGGACACGTCAAAGGGATCAACTGATGGGTTAAAATCAAAAAAATTATCAACATAGAAAGTAGTATTAAAAGGAAATAAAATATCAATAACAGATGCAGTTGACTCGTGCCGCTGTAAAATTTTAAATGGACTAACATTACAAGTCTGCAATATAGAAATGGGCCCATATAGACGCCGATGTGGTATGATCCAACCCATAACACAACTACCAATATAAAAGGCAACATAGATTTTATGCACATTAGTGTGAAATTGGCATGAGGTATGAATTGTTTCCAAATATGTACCGATCTCAATGTGTAAGTTATGAAAATGTGGTGCAAATATTGTGGCTACCATGGATGTACGAACATGTGGAGACATCAGAATAAGGCTTAATGGTTTTGGAAAGGCTCCGAGAATAATATCAGCAAACACAATAGGCTTGATGATGGCTAAACGATCACATGTTGTGGGACTAATAATATGTAATCCTTTTGTTTCTACTACGGCCTTTGTTCCGTTGATAGGCATTGGTTTTGGGGGTAAAGGATGGATGTGAAGTTTCTTGCATTCGTAAACAAAAGAATAGGAATTAGAACGACCTTTAATTATGACATCCAAGTTGTATAACTAAGGGCGCCCGAGAATGACATAACCCACATCTATTGGTATAACGTCACACCAAATGTAATCTTTGTACTATAAAAATTGAATGGATACAAGACAACGTTGTTTGACGGATATAGAAGACGTGTCAATCAAAGAGACACTGTATGAACTAGGATGTGGAACCGCCTTTAATCCCAAGCGAGAAACTGTGTTAGCGGAGACCACATTGATGCAACTACCGCTATCCACGATTACCTTACAAGCTTTCTCATTCACTTTGATGTTAAGTGTGAAAAATAGCGTGATAAGGCCAATCATCAGCTTCTTTGGATTGTGTCAATGTGCATCGCACAATGCCTAAAAATAGTGTATTGAGGAAGGAAGAATCGAAGTCTAGATGAGAGGAAGTAGGCCAAATACGGCTCATAAATGTGTTAAGGTCATCATCATTAAAGCCATCAAACTCCTCTAATTTAGGTTCATAGGCTTGATCTTCAAGGAGTTTCTCATTTATTTCATTTTGTCCATCAATTAATAAAGCTTTACTTTGACATTTGGAAGAAATATGCCCAAAATCTTTACAATTGAAACACTGTAATTAATTATTTCTTTTCGGGGCTTCAACATTATTTCCTCGAGGTTCCCTTGTAGGGGCAATGGTGGAGGGAGGGGTTCCTAAGACAGACTTAGAATTGATGGTAGGAGTGTGTGATATGGATTGACGATACAGCATCCTGATAATTAACTCAAAGTCTTGGAATAAATTATACGCATGATCCAAAGTTGTAACTCTACGAATAACAAGTTTTCTCCTAAGATTCTCATGTAAGTCTTGTCAGAACCTACTCAATGTCATAGCCTCGTCCACAATGATATGACATCTCATTTGAAAATCATCAAATTGAGTTACATACTCAGTTACAGACCGATTACCCTGTCGAAGGGAATTCCACTATTCGAGTAAGTTGCTACTGTAGGAGCGGGTTAAATATTTCTCTTAAAGGCATCGTTTCATTTCAGCCCAACTCCGAACAGAGGCGGCTTGACGTCGAATCAGAAGGTCCTCAACACTTTCCCAATATAATTGGACGTTGCCGGTCAACTTAAGGCTGGCAAATTGAACTCTCTTGTCTTCTGACATGCCATACCATTCAAAGAAATGATCCATATTGCAGACCCATTGAGTGAAAACTCAAAGGTCCAAACAGCCGTCAAAAGTAGAGGCATCTAATTTAATATTTTTGAAGAGGTGGTCAGCTGGATCCCGCTCTTGATCATAGTATCTAGGCCTGCGATCATGTCTACTAGGGGTTCGTCTGTTTTGCCTTCGTCGATGAGCCTTGTTATGTGATGCATTAGAGTTTTCAGCATCTAATGAGTGAGGGGCTAGTTCTAAAGTGGCAACCCGATTTGAAAAACCAAATTTGTTTGATGAGTGGTGGCTAAATTAATTTGAATGGCAATCATGTGATTTTGTAATTGTTGTTGACTGGAAATTAATTGGGCTAATTGTTTACTCAATGTTTCAAATTGGTTAGAGTCCATGATTAGGTCAGGGTATTATGAAAAATAATTTGACTACTTTGCAAGTGCATACAACACCTAACGGAATTGAGATCAATAAACAATTAAGACAATTAAAGTCAATCAATTTGTTTTTTTTTTAAAGATTTTGTATGGTTTAAATCATGCAAACTAGTATTACTAATCTATTAAAATTATAAAGCAAGAATCAAGTGCAATCAGGGTGTGTCAAACGTAAGGTAGTGAGAGGACGTGAAAGAATTTTTATTTTATTTTATTTTGGGCAATAAAATGGCACACGCAAATAAAACTAAATGCTATTAAAAATAAACAGAATATGCGACCCAAAAAGAAAACGGAACAAACACACCTGGAAATGATCTGACCCGTTTGTTGAGACTGCCTTGAAGATGATCTGACTTGTTGAAAACTACCTTGCGAGCAGAATCTACTACTGTTTGAATTTTATCGGCTATTTTTTTTCTCTGTTTTTTTCTCTCTCATTTTTTTTCCTTTTTTTTTGTTTTTTCTCAGTTACTGTTTTCCCCCGTTCTTTTTTTGTTTTTTTTATTTTAATCACGTGCCTTCTGTTGCCTCCTACTCTTTTCGTTACCCACCTCAGCCTCAAAGCATAGATGCAGAGAGAAAGAGGAGAGGCGGTGGCTGCGACGGCGATGAAGGCGACAGTGACAGCGACGATGAACACAAACGAAGAAGATGAAGATGAGGATGATGACGCGAAGACAACGAAGTTGTAGATGAATAATCGGCTCAACTCGATTCGTAACTTCTCTTTCTACTCCTCTCTCTCTTTTTTTTTTTCAAAACAAAAAGGTGGCGGCTAGGGTTTGGTGGGACTTCGGCTCAGACAGCCAGCTAGGGTTAATGTAGTTGATGGTGCTGGATCTTGGGCGTTCGGGTGAATGGTCGTTTAGGGTTTGGGTGGAGAAGATGAACGCGGTGGTTTGGATGGTTATGTGGGGCTCGATTTGGGCTGAGCGGTAACCGGCGATGAGGATGGCTTGTGGTGGCGATGCTGACTATAATGGTTTAGTCGGGCGAGGATTGTTGCTTTGTGGGTTTCGTTGGCCTCTTTGATTGCTCTGTTTCTTTGCTGCTGCTTCTCTTCTATTTTTTTTTCGCTACTAAGACAGGAAGAAGTAAAAAAAAGACTTTTTTTTTGTTTGACAGAGTTGGCCACGAGAACAAAAATCACATTTTTTTTGACAATATAAAGAGGAGGCAGTGGTAGTGGAGATGGGCCTGCAGATGCACAGTAAGGCCTTTGGAGGGTGGCCAGCGGGTGGTGGGATAGCGGGCGGAGGAGTTAGTGATGCTGCTGGTTGCACGGGACGAATGTGGCTGATTATTGGGTGCGGGAAGGTGTTGTGGCTGGCGGCAAAAGGATAGGAGTTTTATCTCTGATACCAATTTGATATAGAGAGGAGGGAAAAAGT
>JAODPA010040485.1:0-29942 GCA_025585075.1 Nepenthes mirabilis | reverse complement strand
AAAATTATAAATGAGTGAATCAGTTTTTCTTAAATTTGGCTATGCTTCGACATTAAATGGCTAGATTCTCTGTCACGTCGGCATTTGTTCTAGGGATAAAATTTGAGGGAGAACCATATTCAGACAAAGTCTCACGTCAAACGTTGGTTGTTTGGGAGGTGGGGAGAGATCCAAAATCCAAATCATGAAACCATCAATGATATTCTTCGTGTTATTGCTGCCGTCATTAGTTTTGGGCATTCTCATTCGCAAAACTCTTGCTGAAAGCGTTACTCCTGAAGAAGCTAAACAGCTCAGAGATGAGGTATTCGATTTCTGTTTTCTGCTATACTACTAATGTTCTAAGTTTCAGATATGCATCTGAATAATCAAGCTATGAATCTCTTTTTCTAAGTTGTTTGATTTAGATTTTGGTCGTTAAATTTTAGATTAGGCATTCTGGTTGACCAAATAAGCATTTTTGGTAAAATGTTGTTTGGAAAATCAGTCGCCATTCAGCTGCCAATAACATCATCATCCCAGTGATGTAATAGGAATACCTTTCGAGCTTTAATCATTCTCCGAGGAACATTTTTTCGGTAATTGAGCTCCGAGGTACATTAGAGATTCGATACCAGCTGCGTTGTGGAACTTTGTTTTTGGAGTTCGCTGAGTAATGAATTACAATGTAACATGAGCACCCTTTTGTTTAGACGGCTACAACCTCAGATTTATGATTTACATGTATACATAGACATATACATTTATATTGTTAATCACTTTATAGTAGTTGAAACTGACCAACTAAACCAAATAGAAGCTGGACTATCGCCAAGTTTATGTTCCAGGTAATAAAACATTCTGGTTAGTAGTACTGACAATTCAGAACGTCTAGGCATCTCTCTTAAAATACAACATCTCTTAAAGTTAACCTCTCCTTTTTCCAGATTCTTATGTGTTTCAGCGGTAGCTATAAAGACCTTTAGAATTCAGCACATCTTTGAATTTAGGACTTAACATTTCATCCCTACTAAATGGAGAAATGCGTACTAATAATTTTATTATCAATCAAATTATTAGGCTTCTTGCAGCTGTCCCTAAAATGCAAATTTTTCACCAATAACTGTTTCTCTGTCCTATCAAATACATTATTGTTCCCCAGAATTTAGTGCATGAGGGGAATTGGTTTTTTTTTTTTTTTTGTGTGATGAACTTGGTTGAATTTGAAAAATTAAATGTTAGACAGTGGTTGTTTCCTTGTCTTATAGTCTGCTTATATATATTGTGGAGGGGAGGGAAGGTCTGCACTTCTTCCCCCATCAACCTCCTTGGCTCCAGCCATGACTACTATTAGTACTGCTAACACAAATACCTTTTGATCTTGGTGAAGCAGCTACTGTTGCTATCAACTATCTGTATCAATAGTTGAACTTTTATTAATATTGGACACTACTCCTTTGCTTGATTGCTATTTTAAACAGATTATTTGGAAGAGTTAGTATAATAATTTCACGCTATATTGTTTGTCAATGTTGGTTTATCATATGTTTGCAAATTATAGCCATGAATGCCAGTAGAAATTGTCATATTTGTTTGTCAACCATCGGGTTTCATAAATATTGGATTTAAGCTTGTGATGTTCATCCGTGTCTTTGTTTTTGTGTTTTTTTTTTTTTTTTGGGTGTAAATTTTCAAGAAGAGGATCGAGATATCAGGAATTCACTATTAATGATTCCTTTTTTTTTTCTTTGGCTAATTTTTATGAATAGGATAGTGTTTTATGTGAATTTTGTACTAAACCAAACCTTTTGTATCAGGTATTAGTTATAAGTGCCAAGTCTAGAAACAAAATCATTTCGCTGCAAAAAATATAACAAAGGTGAAAACTGAATCACTGAAATTAAAATAGGAACTCTGTAATTGAATCCTAAGAAGCAAAAAAGAATGCTAGCAAATTTGTTCTGATGGGCAGGAAAAAGAAAAGAAAAAGATCACTAGCAAATTCTCCATCCTCTGACAGACACAAATTTTAGTCATCTCTTCTTCATTAGCCAAGGGAGATTCCATTCCATCGAAGTACTTTTCTTGCTTTCTTTCCATTATAGTCCACCAAATGATAAACAATTTGATCTCTCAACTTTTCTTGTTCTACGCAAGAGAGGAAAAGTGAGACTCTGCACCCTAGATAATCATTTTGTTGGAGATTATATCTTTCTACTCTGCTGTAGGTTCGAGAAATGTTCTATCATGCCTTTAATGGATACATGGAGCATGCTTTTCCACTTGATGAATTAAGACCTTTATCATGTGGAGGAGAAGATTCACTTGGCGGTTATGCATTGACTTTGGTATGAATATGAGTTCCTTTTCAAAGTTAAACTAATTCAGTTTTTTTCTCCACCTTTTCCTTGAATGCCAACCGTCGCACTCATTTTGGAAAGCTGGGGGGGTGGGGGTGGGGTGGGGCATTGGTAATGCTACTTTGATATTACACAATGTGATTCCCTCTTTTGTCACAGGTTGACTCCTTAGATACTTTGGCTTTACTTGGTGATAGGGAACGCTTTGCTACTTCAGTTGAATGGATTGGTAAAAATCTTCGGTTTGACATTGTGAGTATTGAATTTGGAAAATTTATGAATGAGTGAACATATTAGGTTGGCTGGCAGTGATTGCTATCCCTGCCCCTGTCCCTGTCCTATCACCTGGACCATGGGCAGGACAAAGTACTTTGTTGCACCCAATTGATTTATAATTTTTCTAGGTGCTCTCCTCTGTTATGATTGCTGTTTACAAGTATTCCTGTCTTTTTTGCACTGCAGTAATTGAAATTATTTCATTCACATAAGCTGAAAGAATACAGTCATTTTTATCATCGCTGGTATTATCATTGTGAGTGTCTCCTCTTTTGGTAGTCATTTTAGCTTCAGTGATGCATATTGGGGTAGGCTCCAACATGATAAGAAAGGTTGGTCCAGTGTATGAAGCTTCCTGCATCGTACTCCCTTGGGAGGGTCTGATGTACTCACCATTACCCTTGTATTGTAAAGATGCCTTAATATGATAATGAGTTCTCAAGTTAGTTTGATGATATTTTATGTTTTTAGAATTTTCCTATTGTTTGCGATGTGTGAAACAAAAATCAAAGATTTCTTGAGTTTGTGTTGTGCTGTCTAGCTCTGTTTTGGGTTAATGGTAGAGAGACGGTGGTTGAGTTTTCTTGTTCCACCACAGGAGAAAGCTTTTTGCTCTCTTCTATCTGGCAAAAGTTTCTTGTCTCTTCCATCTGCTTCTTCTGTATTCTTTTCTCTTTTAATTTAGTGATTGTCTGTCTTGATGCTATGTACTTGGTTGCCACCTTTTCCAAACTTTTCATATATTTATCTCGATATCTATTTCGTTGATCATGCAACTTGAATCATATGCTTCATTCCCCCTTCCGGTATGCCATCTTATATTTTCTATCTATGTGTCTCCAGCTTTTCACCAACCAAATTATGCTATACTTTCTTTTCCGCAGGGGGGGGGGGTACCTGTCTTTATGGTATATGGATAGTATATTTATATTGGAAAGTTCATGAGAAACTTTGTTTTTATCTAAATTCTGCAACTTTAAACACTGCTGGCTAGGGGTGTTGTTGCCCAAGATAAACTGGATCCAGGCTGGGGCAATGCAGAATTCCCAGCCAGCATGTGTGGATAAGATTGAACCAATAATGAAAGCAAGCTTTAGAGTCATGTATTATCATTATTTACCGAATTTACACAGTGCTGGAATCTTAATTTTCTGTGATTATACAATTTTCTTCTCATTTGAGATTTTCTCTAGTCATGCTGATTAATTGTTGGCACTTCTGGAGTCTATAACTGTAGTAATGTTGTTTAAGTTTTCCACACAATAAAGAAGCATGCAATGTTTAAATGTCCATTGTTAGGGTAGGGTGTGGGGTTAGGTATTTTTTTTGGTAGTAGGTTAGGCAGTTTTTATTTTCTCAAAGTGCTTGCCCCCTTTGAGATAGTCCTAAAATGCTGGATATTTTCTTCTTTTCAGGGGCAGTAACTTCATTGCTTTCTGTGAGCTGAGATTTTTCACCTCTCTAGGCTATTTGATTTCAATTTGACTTCATGATGGTTCCTTGGAACTCATAGTTATCATCATTCTCTTCTTATCATTTTGTGTCCATTTCTGATTCAGCCTCGTTTCTTCATATCTTCATAATTTTCACCTCTGATCATGACATCTGTATTCTTTTGAATCTTTACCCTGAATTGGAATCCCAGATGATAAAAAAAATACATGAAGTTACTATTTTTTTGAGTGTCCAAGATCAAGCGTTAGTGCTTTACTTAATAGTAATAGATTTTGCTAAAAACTAACCCCAAAATTTCACCTAGATAATCATCACTAAAAACCTTGAACTTGTACAGGTTCATGTCTTCTAGAGGGATATAGCTTTCATACTTTGAGCCCACAAAGAGTTATATGATATCTTGGTAAGTGAATTAATGCTTCAAACGGCAAAGGAATCATCATAGGTCCAAGAATATATATTATTACAAGCCAGAACCGGCATTCTGGTTTCCACTTCAAATGATATTGCCCTAAAACTATTGTGGTAAATCATTTTATTTTTAACTACAAACTGGATCCTTATAGAGAGTTAGCTTTGGGAACAATATTAAGGTTGATTCTTTGTGACTGGGAAGTCATGAGATCAAACTGCAGAAATAGTCTCTATAATGGGTACAGTTGCACATATCTAACCCATAATAGCCCAATGATCTGGGAGCCGTGCACATTGTCCCTCCTTTTTTAAATAAAATTTATTGTTTGGTCATTATAGGATTCATTTATTTGTTGATCTTGTTGTTGTTATCTGAAGCAAGGTTTATATGTCTTGCTTTTGGAAAGTTGTAGTGTTGGGTTATAGTGTCGGCCTTTGCATACAACAATCCCTTCTCTTTTTATGGATGTATGCACTTTTCCAAGTATTGGACAAGGGCTTCGTGTAGTTAAAATTTTGAACTAAGAGAAATGCATTACAATCTATTATATATATATATATATAAAGAGGTCTGGAAAACTACAGAGCCATGTGTCATTGTTATGTTGTGCATTGTATTACTTTTGTCTTCTCGAGCATAATTAAAAAAAGGCTTCAAACAAGTAAATTGCCACATTTAAGAATATTCAATGCATTGGCTACATGTTGATTTAGTGCCTTCATCAATTCCTTGAATTTAATGCTGATCAACTGTCACATTTGAGACAACGATATTTTTTTTTGTAAGATAAAAGAAAAAGGCAAAAATTACCTTATGCATCACACGCCTAACACTAGTTGCTAGTAATAAAAAGGAGAATTTTTATTTTCTGTTTCCCTGTAGATGTGAGTAAGAAGATGATTAGAATTTTTTCACTTTTGGCCATGGACATGGAAGTTCCCTACAAGCAAAGAGGTGACAAGGGTCTTTCAGCTGTAGATAGTGTAACTTGTTGAATTAGAGGAGCATGCAGCATGCACAGCTGAATTGCTGATTGAATGTAAATTTCAGATCACCTACAGGAGTATACTATGAATGCGTGCTTGCCTGCCAGCATTTATGAAGATTGTTACAGATGTGCCTTAGAAACAAATTCATGCATATTCTGGTGGCATTTTTTCCGCCCTTATTATGCATTCTATTTTCTGTCCATTCTTGGTTTAACATCAATTCACTTTCACTTTGTCATGGACATTGATTATTAAAGTAATATTTGTGAACCTAAAGTGTGGCATTTTATGTACCTGTGCAGAATAAGACAGTATCCCTTTTTGAAACCACTATTCGGGTCCTTGGAGGTTTGCTTTCTGCCCACCTTATTGCAAGCGATTATGCTACGGTATTAATTCCTTGTTTTGCACATTTATTGAGGATATACGATATTATTTATCTAGTCAGAAAGTACATCAACTCTTCCTATAGATAGAGAAAAACAGATTTCTGGTAACCACGAAGTGAGGATAAGGGATTCTGCATTCTGTAGTTTATTTAATGTTGAAAGTAATCCTTCTATAATAGATGAAAATATGATACCTGGCTTCTTTGGTTGCTTCTACATAAGGTTCTAGAATAATTCTCATGTTCTAGAACATGCTGTATTTTCATGAGATTTGTATTTTAATCACAGGGCATGAGGATTCCGGCATATGACAATCAATTGCTTCACTTGTCTGAAGATCTTGGCCGGAGATTGTTGCCTGCCTTTGAAACTCCTACAGGTGCTATTAGTTGGAAATCTTTTTGTTATCCCTTTTATGCAATGATGTAATCAGTTAATGAAAATCTTTCTTTATAGCTGCTGATGAAATGCATGTAATATTAATGAGGTATTCAGTGTTCCATTTGCTCTTGTAAATAAACAAGGGTTTCCTTGCTTGTTTTGACCACCCTGGCCTTGATGTGTTGCAGGCATTCCATTTGGATCTGTAAACTTGTTGCTTGGAGTTGATGAAAATGAAAGCAAGGCATATCCTGTGTATCCTTGACTATTTTTCTTTCTGGAGTTGTTTGCTGAACATCTGCTTGTTTTTGCAATTGGCTATTATTTTAGAATGTTATTTACCTCTGAATTTTATTCCTTAGCAGAACTTGTTTTGCTTTTTTTTTTTCATTTCTCATTGGCATACTAATTTCCCATGATTGTTTCATTTGGTCTCCTTTCTCGACTTTGGTTCTCTCACCTATTTTATTTTTGTGGTATGCTAATTACTAAAAAATACTTCTGTTTGTTCAGATAACATCAACAGCTGGAGGTGGGACTCTGACCTTAGAATTTGGAATTCTTAGCCGCTTGACAAAAGATCCTGGTATGGTAACATGTCACAATCTCTTATTGCAATAATTTGCTTTACTTCCCAGATTTCATTATGACCTTTAAAGGAAATGATAAAATCCAATGTTTTCTGATTAGGGAACAAAAAGGCTAAAAAAACCCCAAAATCCATCATATCGGATGAATTTATTAAGTGTGAATCCTTCTCATATTATATCACTCCTTCCTCTAAATATGTCCATATGGAAGCATCTTTTGTGTATTAGGCTTCGTTGGAAAATGGCAACTACATGTATCTTTCCTGCTTTGAACCTATTTGATTCCTATCCCTTTCCCAGCTCTTCTTTTGTTTTGTTACCAATTCACTAGGGAAAGTTATTCAATTTCCTTGGTGCAATGAGGGGCCTCCTCTTTGAATTAATGAGTACATTAGTACATCTATATTTTGTTAGTCAAAAAAAGTAATCTGCCGCCTGATTAAAGATAGGTTCAATAAAATGGTCGTTTTATCAGTATCATAGTATGGAGTTGTAAGCCTTGAACTATTGTTCTTGGGTCTATTTCTTATTCTTGAATGATTTGACATCTCCCAATGTACCAAAACTAGCTCTCACCCCACCAGTAGGAGGAGATGTAAGAATTGATTTTGCCATGAACTGCTGTTGAGTCAAGTTGACGATATGAATATGCAACTCTGTTGTGTGATATTTTGGTCAAATCTAAGGTTTTTAGCCATGAAGCAAAGGATTGCTTTCATGAAAACCCAATCATTGTTCTTAGGAGAAAATGAGTGAAGTACAAGTTGCTTCATGGTTGAGGACAAGCAGTGCATGTGGAGAGAACAATAAAATTTAGCTTATTAAGAATGCTTTTGTTTTGTCCCTGTAATTCTTTAAGAATGTTAATTAAAAAACTCTATCCCTCTCATAGCTTATTGATCAGAGTTTGTGAAATCTTTACCTTTTTTTGGTCAGTTCTCATTGGCTTTTGGCAGAAGCAACCAACATCAGCCTCATATAAAGATCGTGACCATCATCTGACACATTTCTCTTCTCTCTCTATTCCCTAATCCTTACAAAATTTAAACCAACTCCTATATATCTTGGTGTTAGGTAATTTGCTGTGCTTTTCCTTCCATTCCATTTCATAAATCCACAAAATTTTCTATTCTTTTAACTGTAGAAATGAAAATCGGAAAAGTAGCTTCTAAGCTATTTAAATATTAAATGAGAGAAGTGTTTTTAAGATGGTTCATGAACTTCAAAATTTGTTGGAGATAGTCCTGCACTCTGAAACAGTAGTTTGATTAAGGTTAGATGCAATAGCAGCAGCAGGGAGGATGTTGGACCTAGGAAAACCTGAAGAGAGCTTGTAAGAAAAAGGTTGACAACCAATCAGGTTACATTGCCTTGGATCAAGCAGCACATTATAGGAGGATTCATGTAACCACCTATATGATTTTGATGTTCTATGTTGATTATTAGAGTCTTTGATAAGCTTAAAATTCTTACAGTTCGACTGAAAAAGACTCTCCTGCTTAAACACACTGTTGGAAGCTGTGACGCCTTCCCTATCCTCATCTCCCTCCTCGTTGATGCCTGTACATATGTTAACAACATTTTTATTACATTCATGCCATGTAGTTTTTGAGCAAGTTGCAAAGAATGCAGTGCATGGATTATGGACCCGACGATCCAAGATCAACTTAGTTGGTGCTCATATTAATGTTTTTACAGGTGAATGGACACAAAAGGTAACATTTCTGACAAAGGTGTAACTTACATTCCTGAGCGGCTCAGTGTACAAGGATCCCAAATAATGGGGTTTGGAGAGGGTTGTTTATAGGGTTACACTCATATTGTAGAGAGGCTGCTTTTATTTGCAGATGGCAGAAAAATCCAAACTTGATACAACCTGGTGTGAATCGATTGCGTTTTACCCACTTTGACGGGGTTTGGTTAAAACACAAAACTTCATATTAGGTGGGTTTACTATCCCCCAACCTAAAACGAACTCAACCCAAATATGGATATCAAATATAATAGAGTATTTTAATACCAACCTAACTTTAATATAAACATAACCTTTATATTCTATGTTGTTTCATATAATATAGATTCTGATTTTAGAGTAGCACATGCTTGATGAGTTGCTTGGCACTTGGAGAACTGTGGAGATTTTAGTTGCTTTTTGAATATAATAGTTATAATATTTATTTTCTCATTTAATAGTTAAAAATATTTTTAAAAGTTTTTTTTTATGAGCTAAGTTATATATAATAGATGGCACATTTGAATATTTATACATAAATGGTGCTGTTAGTTAATTGACTAGAAACTATGCTATTATTATCAAATTTTTAAATTTTCTTTTAGAGGGAAAAAATATTTTTTGGTTTGGTTTTGGTTTAGTTATAACCCAAATAAGTGGGTTTTTACCCAACCTGAAATATTTTGGGTTAGATTTGGGTTTTTAAAGTATTGGGTTATGTTTTGAATTGGCTCTCCTGACCAAAACCCAACCCATTGTTTGAACTTGTGTCCTCTAGGTCACTGTGGATAAACTTTACCACTACATGGATGTAATTTGCATTCCATGTTACTTAAGTTCTTTTCTATCTTCATTTCATCTGTTGTTGATTGTAGTGAGAAACATCATACTCAGCCACTCATGGTAACTGCTCGTTTGAGCCTATAGTGGACTTTGATGGGGTTTGTTCTCTTCTGCTGTGAGATATATCCCAATGGGATGCTTTTGGCATAAATTACGCTACATCTTTTCAATATGTGAAATTGTGAGTCTGGGGGCATGAAATTGTTATTTCTTTGTTACATTGCAGGATGCTGGAATTGGCACAAGTATTGACTCATTTTATGAGTATCTCCTAAAGGTTAGTATCTCTAGGATTTGAACTACTGTTTTTCCCGTGTTTTTGAGTGAAATATTGGTAATTCCATTTGCATTCACAGGTGGAATATATCTTTGGCATAGTACTAGCTATCCTCATAATTCCTCCATCTTTTACATGGAACCAAGTGGAACAAAAGAAAAAGGGTTCTGATACCAAGAGTACTTGTCGCACCATGCTTCTTAAGTGACCTTTTTTTTGTGAACTTCAATTTCCATGATATGGTCATATAATCTATGATGTGACAACTTTGAGAAGTGATGCTGCCTAATGTTTTAGATTGTACAATCTGGATACTGCACCTTGATTGAGGTATGAAATTTATAAAGCTGTTCTAGGTTATTAGTGAAACCATCAGGGATTGTCAGGGCTCTGTAGCAATGGAGAGAATTGTGTGATTATTATGTTCCTATTGAAAGTTTGCCTGAGTGGCATGACTGTGCTGCGTGAAATTTCTTGTTTTTGGTCTCTGTTCATGAGATTCATGTTTTCCAAAAAGGAATTCAGATTGGACCAAAGTTTCCGCATCCGTCATTTGTGACGTGCCACATGTAAACTCAGGCCTGCTGATTTCAAGAGTTATTCCCTTAAGCTTTCTGAGGTGCTCTTACAGCATTGTGAGTGCATGACATTATATCTGACAATTTGGTTAACCTCCTATGTAATTGTTATAGTTTTTAGGATAAAACAGCTGGTAAAATGAATGATGTAGATGCTGCTTTTTTTTTTTATTCCTGATGCTATCAGTAAAAGTTGATTTTTTTCTTTGGCATGTGAGTAGTGCTGTACTGAATCAAAATTTTGTTACTGGCTTAAATGAGATGATTTAAGAATCATTTATGTTCAGCTATTTATGCCAGGCGTATTTATTATTTGGAGATGAGGAGTATCTTTTCATATTTCAGCAAGCTTATGAGGCTGCGATGCGCTATCTTTTCACTGATCCCTGGTAGGAGAATTTTTGCCTCTATTGGGGCATGTGGCGGGTTTTTGTTTCTTGTTTTGCTTAAAAATATTTTTCTAGAATGGCAATGTAGCTGAAATGTGAGGCTAAACTCAAAATTTTTAGGTTTGTGGAAGTAAATATGGATTCTGCAGCTATTGTCTGGCCATTGTTCAACAGTTTGCAAGCATTCTGGCCTGGCTTACAGGTATTCGCCTTGTCTTTTGTAGGTATTGAGCTTCACCTTGTGTTGATATTTGATATGGGTCCTTGGTTGATAGAAATCGCATTGATTGGAGAGTAAGATAAGCTGACTGTTTTAATTTTGAAAGGTATTATTTGGGGATGTGGATCCTGCTATTCGAACCCATGCTGCCTTTTTTAGTGTATGGAAGAGATATGGCTTCACTCCGGAGGGTTTTAATCTTGCTACCCTCAGTGTTCAGGTACAATTTGAAACATTGTCTGGTTTTGGGAGGACTAGCTTCATTCCGTGTTTCAATCATTAAGTTGCTTGACAAAATCTGCACTTTAAGTGTCTTATATTATAAGCCATGGCATCCAGGAAAACAACCTCTTATGAGTTTGGAAAACTAGAGTTATTTTCTTCTTCCCCCCTTGACACCTCAAAATCCATCCACTTGTCGTCTGTTTTTGCAAATATTATTTCGTGTTCAAAAGCATTCTAGATGTTCTTTCTGATATTCTTGATTGGAAACTTGGGTGTTTACCAGATTATGTTGAGCTATCATGTCTATTGATTACATCGTGATTTTCCAAGACAATTTCATCTGTTTTAGCTGGCATCCGTGATGTTAGGAGCCTTTACGTGGAACTGGAAAAGTAAACTGCAGTTTGTTACGAGCCAATCAGCTTTTTTAGTTATGGCATCACTGCATGAAACAATTTTGGCTGCTGCTTTTTTTTTTTTTTTTTGAGTCTCCAACTAATCTCAATTGTTATGTCCTTAACTTTGCTCATCCATTATCTTTCATTTGCATTGTATTTTGTATCCGAGTTGCCTAAATTTTGTCCTAAACTTTCTTTCAGCAAGGTCAAAATAGTTATCCATTGCGACCGGAGTTAATTGAGAGTACATATTGGCTTTACAAAGCTACCAGAGATCCCAGGTTAGCTCTCCCCCTTGGGAATTTCCAGTTATCAATTTAATTGGTGGGAATTCACTCCAAGATCGGTGGTAGTAGGCTAATTGGTTGTATTCCATTTTTCTTTGGGCAAATGGATTTCTTCCTGCTTCTTATTATTTGCTTTTAGACTTTCTTGGTTCCTTGATGATGTGATTTTTCTTCCATGTTTTTTACATAGGGTGTTCTTAGCATCTTTAGATGATAATTTACCTGCCCTACCAATCCAAAGAAGAAAAATAGTAGATTGGTGGCCATCTATGTTTTCACATCTCAAATTAGACATTTAATTTGTAACACAAGCAATGAGCATGATTTGGTTGGCATTGACCCTTGGATAGTTGTTCAGTTGACAATCGGAACCATGGACCATCATTTTGATTTCTTTCTTGGAATCTGTCTGGTTTTTATTGTGAAAGGTTTTATAGCATAAGCATGCAGTTTACAGTACAGGACCTTTCACTCTCTACTTTAAAATTGGAATCTCAGCTACACACACTCTTAGCATATGTTGCAAAGAGGTTAATTTCTTAGTTCAAATCCATGATCTCCATGTTACAATGAAATGATCTTCCTAGTTTACTTATGACCTGGAGGTCACAAGCTCAAACTGTGGAAACAACCTCTATGCAGTGCATGGATAATGCTGTATACATTTGACTGTCATGGACCCCACAATACCTTGGGTATCTTTTTGTGTTTTGTGTGCTTTAGTCATATGCTGTACTGCTGTATTATGAAGAAATATAAAAGTGGCTGTAGGGAAACAATGCTAACAATGCATTTGCACCTCTTATCTTTCTCTATTATCATAATAAACAAACCTAGTCAAAATGAATATTGATACTCAGTTGAACTTTATTCTTGATCCATTCTCCGTCATCTTCAGTTTTGTAAATAAACGTATTGTGTTCACAAACAGAGACAAGGATGCTGCCAGTGTGACATCATCCTGACTTGAGCAATGACTAATATTACTTGTGTCCTGTTAGAATCGAGGCTTAGGAACAAAAAGCCCTAATCTGATTTGGCAATCCAGGTCATACTTAATGAGTTAATGTGCAATCGAATGAGCTTTCCTTTTTGTGTAGTGCCTTATCCCTAGGTTTCAAATCTTAGAAAGACTCAAAATGGAGTTGCTTCTGGCCCCTACCAATTACAGCATAGCTTGTGGATATCTTGGGTAGGTTTGGCTCTTCTTTAAGTTATCTTCATCCAATGTTCCTTGCAGCAGAAGTCTGGATTTTTTGTTCTGCTGTTGCTGGGCACACTAAGGAAAATAAAGAGAGATTTAAATTGGTAGCCTCGTTTTTTATGAAGGTGATCTCTCATCCTTACAAACGGAGTGCTGAATACAGTTTCTATGATCTATTATTTGTTTTAATTGGTAAATATTCAAAGTATTTCTTCTTATTGTGGTATTGGCTGGTACCCATTGTCTCACTGGAGTTAATGACTATTGTCCTTTTTTCTCCTAGTTTGCTACCGACTTGTCTCTAAATTGTCATTTGTTTATTCGGAAACCATTTTGGTTGAAGGTAGTGATTGTAGTAAAGTGCCTGAATCCAGTTCTTCCCTTCAATTCACCTGTTTTTAGTGATGATAGTGGAAAGATAACTGGAACACTTAGTGGCAGTCAGCCTTACGGGGACTATCTTAGCTTCACCTTGATTCTTCCAACTATTTATTCAAGCTTGTGGATTTGATGAGTACCTTAGTGGAGGTGTTGAAGCCTGAGGCTGGAGATTCATCTTTAAAATATGTTCCGCTAGAAAACTGATTTATTATGTCTTGGTTGCTCTATACATGCAGCGTTCATTGTGAAAGGGTATTCTTTTAGATTCAGCATCTAAGACATGGAGTTTCTCAGTTCAAATCTACTGAATCACGGGGAGAGTAGAGTAGAAGGGGTGCCATGTTTTGTCCCTCTAATAAAAAAAGTCAGCCTCAATTGCGGATCTACTAATAGAGGAAGTTATATATAAGGCCACCTTGATACTTTTTTTAATCCTGATATATCAACCCCTTCGTTCATTGATTTAGTTGCTTCAGTTCAGCACTCCAAATCAACATTTATCAAATATTCCCACTTCAGTTAGTGATTCTACTCAAACTTGAAAATTATCATCTGTTCTTCATGTTTCCTAATTTCCTATGGACCTTTTGTCCCTTATTTCGTTCACCAGAAACTTAAAATTGCTAATGATAACTTTTCCCTTCCATTCTTGTCTTCCAGAAACTTAGGACAAGGAAGGTAACAAGGTAGCATATACCTACTTGAAGTTGGGTTACAACTTGTAGCAGGTGTGGTGAGTCGTACTACCAACATGGATTAGTCTGAAAAAGCTGCACTAAAGATTCATTTGTGGCATCTGTGCTTAGGAAACCACTCTTTTTGGTTGATGAGAAGATCACATGTTAAACTTTTCTGTCATTGTGAGTTAAATTAGCAACACGTATTCCCACCTCATGCCGTCAACCACTCTAGGAGATGTATCCATTTTGCTGATATTCACTCCAATGCTTGGGGTCCTAGTTGAATTGCATCCTGTTTGAATTATAGATGGTTTATAACTGCTAAGAATATATGTTATTTTACTGTATTGAATTGCTTATTCATAGCTAAGTACATGATATGAATTTATAGATGGCAAAGAACTTAAATAAGGAAATCATCCCAAAGGAAAGCTTTTTGTAGAGTACCTATATAGCCATGCTCTAGGAGATTCTTTTTCTGCATATGATGACTTCTTTACACAGCATAACTTGGCTTCTGTTCCATCTTCAAAACAAGGGGATATCCATATGAACCTCTTCCTCTAAATGACCATGGACATAGAGGAATGCAAATACCTTCAATTTCTGAAGTTTCCACTCAAGATTGGCTGCGCAAGGTAATAGAACTTGGATGGTTAGCAGCTAAAGCAAAGGTTTCCTTGTAATCAATGCTTAAGGTCTGAGTTAATCTTTTTGTTACTAGCCTAGCTTTGAGTGTTTCAATCTTTCCATCTGCCTTATGCTTGACTCTTTGCATCCATTTACATCCGAGAGTTCTCTTCCATGGTGGAAGTTCACAAAACTTCCAGATGGTATTCTTAGTTAGGGAATTCATTTCTTCAACCATTGATTCTTCCCTTTAGGAATCAGTGAAGGTCTCTTTCCAATTATGAGGAATAGTAATTTTATGCAATAGTGACCAGAAGGTTCTGTAGGAGTGGAAAGGTGATCCATATGACAAAAAGTTAGAAATGGGATGTTGCGTACACAGTCTACTAACTGGTTCCTTTCATTGGGAGAGTCATCTTCACATGATGGCTTTTCAATTGAAGTAGAAGAAGACTGACTTGATAATATTGGCTAAAATTGAGAAATAGATGGATCCAAGGAAGACTTTTGGCTAGGTTCGATTATGGAACTTCAGGCCCATTTCTTCCATATGCTATATTTCAACGCCCTAGCATTTTCTAGACCTTTTCTTCTTTCTCCAAGTCTTCTTTCTGCACCTCACATATGTTCTCCAGATCTTCATATTATTCCATAGGAATCATGCTTCAAGTAGGTGCCAACTCTTACCCAATCATTGTTTCTGCATAAATTGCTCCATTCTGAAGAGGTGTTATTAGAGTAGGGTTTGAACTCATGAAAGGTGGGATCTGACTTACACTCTCTTGGTTAATTTGGTACTGGTAACACTTGTATCCTCTATGAGTTTGTTGGCTACCTAAAAAATATGCTTTGATAGCATGGGGCCCAGCATATCTAAGATTTTTATATGATCATGCACATAAACCCAGAATCACTTGAGGGGAATCAAAATATTGACCTACACCAAAAAAAGCATCTCTGATCATCTGCTGAAATAGATTGTCTGCAGAGGCATTCTATCAATAATGTAAACCGTCACAAGAATAACATTGCCTTTGGAACATTCCTTGTAATTATAAGGAGCATTCCCTGTAATTATAAGTGATCTTGCCGCCGTGAGACAATGACAACTCTTCTATTCAATCACCCCATTTAGAGCTTATGTAACGTTTTATAAATAATCATCAGCATACTATAGAAGTTTTAGTAAACTTCGTTCCATTATCACTTCTGAGTACTTTTACTTGAGCTTCAAATTTCATAGATCCTATTTTAGGGAAAGCATTAGAACAAGCAAAAAAACTTCATTCTTTGTATGTATTAAGTTGTGCTTCTGCAACAATCAATAAAAATAACAAATAATCTGTATCCAGAGTGTGATTCAGTGCAACTAGGATACAATTCATGATAGTGAACAACCGCAAAAAGTTACATGATCCTACAGTTTCCAACAATAGACATGCGTATGTCTGGCAATTCACATGCCTTATGCTGACCAAATCCCCTAGATGACACTGCCAAAAAGAAGTATGATGAGTTCTCTTCATTAAACAAAAGGATGGTGTCCTCATTGCTGATGCCATGGGCCCATGACTTGATTGTCTAGTGAATCCCTTTAACACTTCCCATATGAACTTCATTCTTGACTGAACATTTCAAGCATTATGGAATAGTGTCTGCAAAATACAAGCCACTTTGTACTCTACCATTGCCAATCAATATTTCCCTGTTTCTAGTTCCTGGAAAGCACAATCTCATGGAAAGAAAGTCACTTTGCAATTTGAATTGTTGTGAGGGGACTATGCCGAAGATTGAGGAAATGTGGGAAGATGGAGGAAATTAGATAAATCAATGAAAATGTGGAAGTACGACCCCTTCTTAGTTATGGGACATAAGGACCCATCTGCCATACTTTTGTCTTTTCAAGATGTAGGGTGATATGAAGAGAACCTAAGATACCAGCTGCATCATTAGATGTACCAGAGTCAATAATATGAGTTATATGTTCTAGGTGTAGAAGCATATTAAGCATTTATACTTGATTGAGCAAAATTAGAAGGGTGTAGTGGATAAGGAAGTGGCCATGATAAAAGAAGGGCCAAACTTTTATATCACTGGTTGAACTACCTCGAAGGCTGCATCCTCTGGCAGGAAGCCTCATAGAGCCAGTTCTATTTGAATCTTTGCTTATTCCTTGTGGTGATGGCTCTGTTGCTTTTGACAAAATTACCTTAAGGAAGAGGCACCCATTCTCTTACTACCTCTCCTTTTAGTAGGATGTCCCTGGAGCTTCCAGCATGTCTCAGAATGTCATGACTTTGCTCAATATTCACGCTTGAGCTGGTCTTTGTCTTTATTCTCTTCACTATGAACTTGTCAATTTCTTCCATCTTTTTAGGAGGAACACTAATGCAGACCAGTCTGGTCCTGAGGACTGAGGTGCATCATATAACATTGCACTCCTCTGGCTCTCCTGTTGCTGCACAAGTGCCTAGGATTGCCTCAAGACTGGAGCTGGCGCTCTAATCAAGACCTTGTTTGGGTTAAGTCCAAGAAAATCTATATACACGTTCCTGTTCAACCACTTCTGAAACCCTGCAAAATCGTCGGGGCATTTGGGTGGAATATATTCTTGATAAAAATCTAACTATTGCCACAAGCTGCTTAACTCAGGAAATGTTGGACGACCGTCCAGTTTCCTTGACTCAAGTTATGCACCTTATGGCTGAGTTTACAAACTTGGCATCATCATCCTCTTGAGAGTTAAGCTGCAGCACACTAAAATTTTACGAGAATTCGCTATATCAGAAAAGGGAAAGAATTTTTTTTCTATCGAGTATATTGTTCTATGCAAATCTGAGTCGATTGAAAAGTTTGCCAGATAGTCCTTGATGCCCAATCATTCAAGGATGAATAGATTTTATGTGCTAGGCTCTACCCAGCCATTACATCGACAAATTTCTCTGGGGTTTTTTTTTTCCCAAGAGCACCATTGGTCATGTTTATGAATGTTTTCAGCTTGAGACAATTTCCTTTATGAAGGAGAATTTCATCAAGTTTGCATAAAGCTATTCTTGCCTCAGGACTGAAAACATTTGAAACACATGATTAAGATGCTCGTTTGGCCTGGAACTGAATGCGGGAATGAGAACATCATTGAAGTGAGCATCAATTTATTTTCTTACGAAAGGATCCAATACCTGGTTTCATGGAATAAATATCGACCAATGTAAACAATATTAGATAATATATATCCAATATATGCGATACTAATATATATCGCCCGATACAGTCAATGTTAATATGGCCATGACCAATAATGATATTGGTTAGGAGGCTTTGTGTGCAAACTTCTTCAAACTTCCTCTGGTGATTGAAGTAGGTGCCTTTCTTAATGGTTTCCACATTTGTCTTATTCCGTGGAGACAAAAGGTGTAAATGTTGTTGTAGCCATCATGTTGCACCTTGTTGTCAATTATTTGACTTAAATTGTTTGGTAACCTATCTAGTTTAACCTTATCTGCATATTTTCCTATGCAGAATTCGTCTAAATGCTGCTTTTTGATGGCAATCACCTGTCCTTGCACCAGGATCCCTTGTAGGCCTTTTGATTGGATGCTTGCACACTTAAGTTTCAACTTGTTCACCATCTCCATTATGGGAGCTTGTGCTTGGGATCTTACGTCGCTTGGGGAATGAGAGTGGGTGTACTTTATAGTAAGGTTTAGATATTTTCTTGAAAACAAACATTTTCCTAGTGAAGACTAGGAAGAACAAAACCATGTTAGTGTTGGCCTACACCTATGACTTAAAGTGGACAATATGCCATTATGTGGATTTAAATCACTAGATAATAATATCAGAGACAATTCCAACTAGAAGTGTGCGGATTTGAGCTTGGTCATTTTTGAGCCATACCACACATAACGAAAATGTCGGTCATTAAGCAAGATGCAGTGTCAGAGATGGTGTTTGGGAACTCACATCACCCAAAAAAGGAGAGTGGATGTATCTTATAATAAGACTTAGACATTTTCTTAATAATAGGTCTTTTCCCAGGGAAACCCAGTAAGAATAAAACCGTGTGGGTGCAGGCCCATGCTTGCAGCCCAAAGTAGACAATATGTTATTATGTGGACTCAGATCGTTAAATCCATGGACACTAAATTTGTGTATCTCCAAGAGTCAATCACATTTATGCATTTTTTCCCATGATCCATATCATGTGTGTGGAAAATGTTAGTTCTGGAGCCACTTATCACCTCCACTGCCTTTGGAGCTGTTAGATTCCTCTTACTACAAGAAATTTGGCCTTTTCACCTGATTCACAAATTTCTTCATGGTCATTGTATCCTGATCAAATTCTGCATGCTCTGCAGGGTCTTCATTAATTAAATTTACCCGAATCTCACGCGCTTTCTGAGGGCAAGCATAAGCTCTATGACCTTCCATTCCAAAGAGAAAAAACACATCTTCTTCTTGCCTTTATAGTTTGATTACTGAAACTACGAATCAGTGACTTAGAACCTTGTCCATCTTGATTTGGGCACCTAATATTCTGGGATTTTCCTGCCCCTCCCTTGAGGTTCCCGAACTGGAAGCTCCATCAATTCGCCTCACAGAGACTTGCTTCAATTTCCCTTTTGCCTTGAATGCATCTGATAAGGAGTCCTTGTTAGGGTTCTGTCATTTTTTTGTCCTTCCATATGCTTTCAACAGTGAAGATTTTATCATGATAATTTGGATGGCTAAGATTATGATGACACATTAAAATGGGTTTGACTTGTTGTAAGATTCTGGCCTTTCAAGTTGCTATGATTAAATCCTCATTGTTTAGAGTATTGGAGGACTCTAAAAGCTCCCTCAGATCAGCTTCCTGAAGTGAAGTCAAATGGTGATTAGTTCATTGTGGATTGACTTCTTTACTCCACTAAAGTATCTTGCAACTAGTTGTCTCCGTTTCCCTCAAGTCACTTCGTCTCATGTACTTATAGTCTTTTCAGTATAGCCAGGAATATCTTTGTTGTATTTATTCCTTAAATAATGGAATTAATGCTAGAGTTTGCGGGTACTGAATAGGTAAAGTATTTCTCATCAAGCTTTATTTTCATTTCACCCAGCCATTGATCCGAGGGGTCTCTTGACTCCTGATTCTGCTGATAATGCTGCCACTATTGTAATGCAGCACCTCTGTGTTTGGTGGCAATAAATTACAGCTTCCTCTCTTCTGTTGTCTCCTTCCATTCAATGAAGGCTTCCGGAGACGTAACCCATCTAGTATAAGCCAAGGGATCCATCTTTACATCATAATCAGC
The DNA here is from genome assembly GCA_025585075.1 of Nepenthes mirabilis. Classification (NCBI taxonomy): domain Eukaryota; kingdom Viridiplantae; phylum Streptophyta; class Magnoliopsida; order Caryophyllales; family Nepenthaceae; genus Nepenthes; species Nepenthes mirabilis. The sequence goes on along the minus strand of JAODPA010040485.1, from coordinate 9,970 downwards.
TACATCAATTTTGATCAGAGAGTTAGCCCAATCACTATAAACTAAGGAATCCATCTTTCCATCATAATCAGGTACATCAATTTGGACTCTCTTATCAACATTCTCAATAGCTCTAACAAGAGCATCCATTATAAAACAGGTAGTGCTGGTGCTTATTGGCTGAGATAGAGTCAAACTTTTATACCCAACTTGACCTCATCTTTGGCTTCACCTGGTTGAAAAAGGACTGAACATTTGGTGCATCTTGTTTGTCGCAACTCCTCTTCCCTTGTGTCCTTTAATTTAGTATTTAGTTGTCTTAATTTTCCAATTTCATCCATGATGGTGGACATTAGCTATCTGAGCTATTCGCCTACCATGTCCTCTTTACCATGATCAGATGTTGCCTACTTTGATAACATTTGATTTCATGCAAAATTCGGATTTCAGAGAGAAAAAAACCAACTAGGCTTTGGGCGAGTTCAGAAGAAAATGGAGGAAACAGCTTATTCAAAGGATCAAGGAAATTACAGCAGCAACAATTGATTTAAGTGGGGTGTTACTTAGCCAAGAAATGGATTCACTCAACATTCCAATGGTCTATTTAATCACTCAAAGGTTGAGAAATTTCGGATTCATTCATCATTCATCAACAAGAGGACCACTCACTCAAAAATGGAGATTAAATATATCTTAGAAATTAGAGAAAATTCATCCTTCTTTCTACTTCCTTTTGTGTTCCTTGAAAAGAAGAGATTTTGTTGAGAACTTGACAAGTAAATTAAAGGAAGGCTTCTTGGAAATCCTTCTCCATTCATTCTTATTTGACCCTCTTCCTTGGAACTCGATCTTGTTTGAATACCACTGATTTACCTCGGCTCGTGATTGACCAAGGCTAATGATTTGGAACTCATCAGTTTTACTTCCACATGCTGACCAATATTATTATCAATCATAGTGTGTTTTTGCCGACAGTATAAAATATTTACCGGTATACATAATTTTACACAATATTTAGTTTCTTTGTTTAGGTGTTAATAATTAATTGTAATTACGGATTTATTTACTGGATTTTTAATGGGCTGTAATTAGATTGTAATTAGGGAATTTTTTTTCCTTATTAATTGGAGAGAAATCTCAATGAAAAGGGATTCAAACAAAGAATCAAAGTTTGTCATAGTATCAAAGACCTAAAATCAAAATTTCGTTTTCGCATACCTTGTGTTTCATTTGACTTTTGCTCGACTTTTGATTTTGGTTCTGCATGACCAAAATTGTCCCTCCCAACCTCATTTTCTTGATCAGCCATCGATTGTGGGATTTCTTGGCCTAATTTTGATTTCTTGGAAAGATCTAACGTTGTTTGGCATGGCACTAGCTGTAGTGCCACTCTTTGTTTTCTAGAACTAATTTTTGAAGCTTGCCCTGGAATCGTATGGTGGTTGTTTTTGTGTTTGCAAACCAACCCAACAAACAAGGAATGGATGCCCTTGGGGCATCTAAGAATGATACAAGCCGTACGAAAGAAAACTATTATGTGCATTTTTTTGAGAAGGGGGGCCTTGGCTTTGTTGAAAAGAAAAGGCTGGTTGCCCTTTGGATTCCTTAGGGTCTTTACTTTAACTCCTCAAGTATGGTCTTCCCTTCCCTGAAGAATCAGATTTTTTCTTCTAATCTTAATAGTTTGGTGCAACAGAATATGCTTTAGAGGAGAATTGTTGTGTTTCACTTGTGAAGGTATCTCAACTTCGATTTGGTTAGCTGACTTATTTTTGGTATCGATTTCTTCATATTATTTAGCAAGCTTTGATTTTCTTCATTCTATCAATCTTCCTCTTCAAGTTATATGGTGGGATTTTGTATGTGTGTTTCCTTCTCTAAAAGATCTGAAAATTTATAAGGAGGCTTGCTTGCGGTGGGTGTATTCTTCGTCAATTGCTCTTCATTTTGAGTAATCCGTTCTATTTTACAATGTTTTGAGAAAATTCAATTGCTTGTTTTGATGAATTATTCCACATGGGAGTTTTGATTTGCAATGTTTGTGAAGGAAAAAGAGCTATGGAGCAATTTAGATAAATTATTTGGCTTTGATTGAGTCAGAGAACTTGATAAATGGGAAAGTGAGGATGCTTGCACTGTGTATTGGTTGTTGGATTCAATTGAACCACATATGGTGACGTCTTTAATCTTTCACTATTGCTAAGGATACGTGGAATTATCTCAAACAGATTTATAAACAAGTTAACGATACTCAGAAATTCCAATTGCTATTAGAGATAAACTAAATATTAGATAACCTCTGTATTGAACAATTCTATGCTGTATTACTTAATTTGTAGAGCAAATATATCGATATAATTCATTCTAAAGTTCAAAAATTGGCACTTGTAGCTTATAAAAAGTTCATGCACTGAGCTTTTCAGATTAATTTATGATAAAACTAAGGCCGAAATTTTGTATGGCACGTGTTGGTTTAATCACAATTCTATCCCAGCATGGATGTTTGCTGGGGGGATTTCTTCAAGAAGAGCAGCACCTAGCCGCACAACTTAGCATATCACAAGAGGTGGTAACTTCTAAAATGGTTTATGTGGCTTATGTTGCTTAGGAAAAGGGCAAATTTAAGTCTTAGGCTCAGTGCTGTAGTTGTAACGGCTATAGGCATATAGTAAAGAATTGTTGGGTGGAATATGATATTGTTTTTGAAAAAAATGTAGAGAAACATATATGAAGAAAACTATTAAGTTGATATGGGATGAGTGTAAAAATGATTGTGTACTAATTATTACTAGTTAAATTTAGAGCGATATGTTGTTAAATAAATTTATGGTGGCTGAGAGGGTTGATGAAAGAATAAGGTGAATTCGTGTAAATTGGGAGAAGAAGAAAACAAAGGATAAAAAGGAAAATCAGTGTGCAGAAATTTGGAAACGTAAACTCTGTGTTTTATTTTATAATTTTTCTCCAATATTTCTATAATTCAAGATTTTTCATTTAGATTTGATAAAATATAACTTGAAATTCTAGTATATATTCACCGAATATTCTTAATTATAAGTTTAGTAGAGTATAGTACTCCGTAGTTTTTTGTGTACTCTATGAGTGAATGTATAAATGTAAATTGGGTAAATTTAGTAAAAAAATGTAATTTTATATGTATGGAGGAATTTTGTACAAATGAGAAATTTAAAATATTTTCACATAAATATTTTTGCTTCTCAAGCTACTTGGTGTTTTGTTTTTTTTTTTTTTTTTGGGTGAGATGCCTAGTCCTATTGAATGATTTATCCGCGACATGTTGTATCATAGACGCTCCCTTCTTGACACTGAACTGTCGTTTGATTTTGTTGCATTTGAGCCTCAATGGTCTTGATCACACAATCTTCTAGTAGGTTTGGTTTCTCTTATGTAGTTCTTTAGGCCACATCGAACAATACTTTTGTTCCCACATCTTACTCTTATCTTCTACTCAAGCTTGCTAGGAGCAAGCTGCACAAGTAGAGCTTTAGGCTCTTCAAGAAAATCATACATGAAATATTTTTCATGATAAGATGAAGCCCATTAGATGCAAATAGCATATACCCATAAGGTGCGTTTGGTGTCTCTTGAAAATTGACAGGATTATGTCATTGACTATGAGGAGACCTTTGCACCCATAGCCAAAATGGCTATTGTATGAACCGTTATTACTATTGTTACTTGAAAGGATGATCTTTTTGATGGAAGGATGTGAAGAATGTATATCTATATGGGGATGTTAAGGAAGAAATATACATGACTCCTCAAGGCATCTTCGCTCGCTCTATTTTTGAGGTTTGTTGGTTAAAGGGTCTTTGCATGAGTTAAAACAGGCACCACATGCTGGGTTTGATAAATTTGCACCACTCTTTGTTATTTTATATTTGTTCAAAGCCCATATAATGGTCAGTTTTTGTGTTATCTTACTTTGTTCTATTTTTATATTTGGAATAGTATTACCCATTTATCAAAATAAGCATATGAGCAATAAGAAAACATATCAAATTTTTTCTAACATAATGCACGGATCCCACAGACTAATATGAATTACTCTAAGCTTATTCCCTTTGTGCGGCTTGAGGAAAAAAAATCTAGTAATTCCTTTTTATTTTCATCACAAGGCAAAGATAATAATCCTTCTAGCTAGCTCAAAGAAGATTGAAGGAAATGGAGCAAAGATTTGGCACATTTCTACCGGTGAAGAAGATGTCTTTGTAGAGGGGAGGATTTGTAGGCTTCTGTATGAGTACACTCATAAGCCAATTCACTTGGTAGAGCTTATGGTGAGTTACGTAGTTACTTCGTGAACATGAACTTGCTTGGATATCTTTTGGCAAGGCATTCTGTGCCTTGAGTGACCTACATTTTATCTGGGTAAAGTATCTGATCACCTTCTGCACCCCCCGGATCTCCAAGGGATGGCCAAGGTTGATAGTGTTTGGTACATGGATCAAAATATCTATCGACATGGTATCGATATTGAGAGGTTTTGATAATGATATTTTTCTATACCAAGCAATTATCATGATATGTGTCTATATTGGTAACATATTGCCAGATATTCCAAATATCAGCTAATATTTGTTAGCCGATTATTTATTTATGTGTTGATTATTTCTTTGCTTATTAGAATCCTTAATATACATATTCTAAATATATTTGTGTCTTCTAAGAACTTTAGATCCACATGTTTTATAGAAGTATAAAGCATGCAATGAATAGATAAAAAATTTCTCTTTAGAAATTAGAAGTAATGATTTGCTCAGTCTCTATGTCAATTTCTTTCAATATGATTACAAAAAAAAAAAAAAGCTTCCATGACTTCCAATACCAATATTTGTCGCCTGATGTGACCGATAATGATACTTTTATGACTGATACCAATACATATATTGGTATTATTGTCCATGGTTTGGTGAAGATAATAAGGGGTTATGAGTTGCATCCAGGTTTGGTCCAATAGAGATGACTTCACATCTAGGTTTCTTCTTCAACACCAGATCACATTCTTTGAAAAATTGGTAGATCATGCCATCCTATATGGTTTAGAGAACAAAGATGGTACAGTGCAAGTGCTATAAAATTCGAATTGTCTGTGACTGTGAGGTTCTGGGGATTTAGTTTTGGTTAAGATTGTTGATTATGTGAGTGGACCGAGAGAAGAGTTAAGCGAGAGATAACAAGAGAGAGAAATAACAGATGTGCTGTCTATCATCTTTTGAGCTTGCATAACCAGCATCACTGAACGCTTCAACCCTTTAACCTGCGGTGATTGTTAGAGAACAATAAACTCCATTCTGGAGCTGACTTCAGACATATCGGGATTCTATACATAGCATCAAGGTAATATGTTCAAGAATCATGCATGTACTGGCTTACTGTGCTAACTGCAAAAGAAATATCAGGATGGGCATGGGAAAGAAATCTTATATAGCTACGTATTTTGAAATCTCTAGGACAGCCACAATACTTGGGATAGAGGTGGTACATTACCCTCAAGTTATTTTATCTACCCAAGAAATATGTCCTTGATTTTCTTCAAGGGACAGGTTTGTTGAGCTGCAAACATACCAACTCTTAAATCTACAGACCATTCAGGATGATGCGGTCTGCATGTCTTTAGGATGGGAATCTCAGTACCTTGCATCATTTTACATACTTTATGACTCCAACTTCCACAATGATGTGGTCTGCATGTCTTCTCCTTCAAAATGCATTTCAATATCCCAAATTCATGAAATTTGGGATTTGGAAGTATGCCCAATGAACTCGATATTTGCTTCTTTTGCAAGCAAAAGCATCATTTTGTAGCTGAAGAGTAGAATTGTCGTATATGTGCTGGTCAGGTTTTGATCTTTATGTCTAATGGTGAATGCCACTCTTTTGGACCTTCATATGAAGAAGGCTTAATGACCATGTTATTCATAAGTCTATAGTAAATTGCCTGAAATTTTGTACGGGAATATTTTTGCTTCTTAAAATAAAGAGGATGAAATAGATATAGATCTTGAGATGATGATGATGGTGTTGCAATAAATGAGAAGAAACCTTTCTGTAACTTCTTTGCCAGCCTTTTAAAGATGTCAAGTAGATCTATGGATGTGATGATAAACTTGTGTTGTGTCAACTCTCACTCGAGCTGGTCAATTGAAAGGACCTAAACATATTATGCTTATTTTTCTGATTTGCTCAACTTATTTTCAAATCATGACATTTGCATCTCCCTATGTTGGTTGCATATTAGATGATGACTGATGGTTTTCCTTGAAGATATCTGGATGCAGGACGTGATATAGTTGCTAGCTTGCAGTTTGGAGCTTGGTGCCCATGTGGATATTGTCATATAACAGATGTTGAAGATCACAAACTGGAAGATCACATGGAGAGCTTTTTCCTAGCTGAAACTGTGAGGGTTATTTCTAAATCCTACAATGTAGTTTTTGGTGTTGAGATGACTGTACTCCATTGTTGGTCAAAATGTTTTCTCTTATGTGAAGTTGGGTTCAATGAAATAACAATTATCACAGTATATTCCAACTGTAATATCTGTTCCTTTATTTGCTTCATTTTTTTAGCTGGGAACAGATTTCCCAGTCACCTTGCTATTCCCACTTTGATGGGAATAGCTAGAAGATACCATTTTTTCAAAATTTCCCTTAGTCACCACTACCATCACTGGTAGTTGCTGGCTACCACCACTGTTTTTCGTGTCATTGGTGGATGGCGGACTCTGTGTTGGCTGCCAGATAACCAGTACCCCCGGTGATTGGGGGGCCAACCACCACCTCCACCTAAGAAATTTCCTCCAACTGTTTGAATAGTATATCTAGTATCTGTGAAGAATGTATGTTTGGATTGTGATCTGTTAGTATAACAAGCCTAATGTTGTTGATGTTTAAATAAGGGAAAATTCAAATGAGGAACTCCTTGTGCTTGTGAAGATAAAAATTAATCTAAGGGAGTGGGAAAACAAATTTTTAGAACAAGCTTGTAATCTAATGAAGTTCATCTCCATGTGTAGAGATCTGGTGCAGTCTATCTATGAGCATAGTTATCACTTTCGTTGCTGGTGATTGATCAACCACCACTGGTTCTATTTGATGGTTGGCCACATCGCCTCCTGTTAGTGGGTGACAACCGACACTGGCTGCTGTTGAAGGGGCACCACAACCGTCAGCTGCTGCCAGTGACCACAATCACCCAAAATAGCGAAAGATGGTGCTGTAAAATCATATGGTTATTTCTGTTGCATTATTGCATAAGCATGGGAATAGAGTCAGAATGGCTACTCTATACCACGAACCAAATATAGTTTTTCCTACTATATTCCAATGTTGTTCTATGCCAAAGGAATAGGTATTCCCTTGCCTTATTATTCCATTTCCAGAATCAAGTGTGACATTAGTGTTGTCTATAATCCATCACAATGTGACCATGAACCATCAATGAGATTAGGTTCAGATTATGGAACAATGATTATTCTTGTACCAGTATAATTACCATAACAATGGCCCTTTGTTACAAATGTAGATGGATTTTTCTGGTTAATTTTGATCAATATCAAAGGACCTGCTTATGGTTTTCAACGTTGTATATGCTTTCAGAGGCTAATCTCCTTGGCTTAAGCTGAACCATAGGCAGGTACTCTGACCTATTTTTTGGACCTCGTTGAATACACTTGCAGAAGCTAATCTCTTTGGCTATGCTGAAATTGAATTTAGTGGTGATCTATTTATCCAGGCTAAATTTTCATTCTTTGATTATCCGTAACATCTATAAATGCAGTTTATCTGTTTCAGACTGTTTGGCCTGAGGTTCAGCTGGTGCTTTGCAAGTTGTTTTATCCTCATTTCTGACTTTTTCCTTTGTGCACAGGTTAAGTATTTATGGTTGCTTTTTGACTTGGCTGTGGGTCCAGATAACCTTGTGGAAAATGGGCCGTACAAGTAAGTGCTTTTTTGAAGAAATAGATGCAGCATTTGGCATCTCAGCTTTGATTCCAGCATAGTTTGTTTTCCTACAATCCCTTCTAATTCTTTGTTTCCTTTTATTTCAAACGTTATCTTATGGTAGATACATATTCAGCACTGAAGGCCACCTGTTGCCAGCAAGTCCCCAAATATCTTTAGTCCGTGAACATTGTTCTTACTATGGAGCGTACTGTAATACAACTGGATTGCGACAGGAATCACATGCTTTTGAGACATCAAAAGAGTCTCAAGAAATTAATGGTAGTAGCGTCTACAGATATTGGGGCTCTGGAACTGTATCATCGTCCCTAGCCTTTCGAAAGACAACTGGCTCAGGGCTGATCAAGGTCGGTTTGTAGTACTAAGTTTGAACTTCTGTTTGTGTGCTTGCATTTACCTGCATCTGCAGTTGCATTTGTGCCTTCCTTAAACATTCTAGTGTCCTTTAAGCAGTTAGACTATGGGTGATAACATCAGTATTTGTATTGTAAGCATTAAATGCATTACTTTTTTGTGAATCGTGACCTGGGTAAATATCACAGATATGACGATATATCAAAACCTATTGGTATGGGGTGCTGGATATCAATATATATTAGCTGATATTTTATTCTCTAAGTTGGACTAATATCATGATGTATATCCAACGTTGTGTAAAATTTGGTAATGAGTTAAATTACTTCTCACTTCCCCAGTCCTTTTCCTATTGTGGACGAAATGAAAAAAGCTGAGCTTCGTAACTTTAACTGAAGGCTTATTTTGGATTTCATACCCACAGAATTCCTTTGTGCTTTGCAGGGGTTTTGTCCAGGACTAACTCATGGACAAAAGTTTGGCATATCTTATTTCAACTCTGTGGATCCGCCTCAGCCTCGGGCGGATGAGTCCAAAAACCATAGTGAGACTGCTCAACCTCAGAGTCACATGACGGTGATTGTTTCTGGGACAAGCTCAGTGTACGCAGTGTCTAACGACGAGGATTCCATTCAGAAGCGCAGTAAGAATGAACTGGAAAATCACACACTCAAAAGATAGCAGGACTTACTGTGATGATGAATTGTGGGCAAATGCAGACGCCACAACCAGCCACATATTCGAGTTTTATTGAGCTGGTGACGGGAAATTTGGACTAAATTTGTGATTATTGGTCTAATATTCTAGATTGACTGAGCCGTTTCACAAGTGATGCATTGACTCAGCGTGGTGGTTTTTTGGAATTGTGGTGATGGCAATTGATATTAAGAAAGGGGGAGTTTACTTTGAACAGTCTCTTGGCAGCGCCGTTGCCTCTAGAAATGGAGACAGTTACGTGGTCTTTCCCTTTGCAATCGCATATTCATTGTAGATTCGCTGGTGATTGGCTCGTGAGATTTTTTAGCCGAAGGCTTCATCCACTGGGGGACTTCGTTGGGATTATGGTCAGTGCCATAGTCCAAGCCTAATACAAGGTCATTGAGTTTTGTATTTACATTTTCGGCAGAAGGTTTTATCTATCCAAAGATTTTCTCAGGATCACCAACAGAATTATAGTCAAAACCTGATTCAATATATTTTAATTTCTCTCTGTATTTTCTGGTGATGAAGAAGAGCAATAAGGCCAACTTAGTGATAAGAGTAATAAGGTTAATACATGCTGTTTTTTTCCATATTTTGCTTATACCATAGTCGACAGCTTTTCACAGTGATTCTGGATGGATATGCAGAAACCATTTAGTTGTACTGCTCCTGAGTTATGAGGTTCTTACTGGCTTGTCTTCAATCTTTTTCACTCATCTGCATGTAGACATCGGAGACGAGGCGACTTGTTTTGTGGGCAAGTCACCGGCGTGGTGACGATGGACCAAAATAAAGGTAGATAATTTGTTGTTGTCTTGATTCTTAGATTTGGAGCTTGATTGCATTTTGCTTGTATTTATGGTCTTTGAAGATCAAAGGTTTTCTGTAAAAGCAATGGGATCCTTTTTCCTTTTTTTTTTTTTTATGAGTCCATTAAATTAAAATTT
>JAODPA010040484.1:0-12025 GCA_025585075.1 Nepenthes mirabilis | reverse complement strand
AATAAATAATCCCAATTAAATCGGATAAAAATTTAAAATATTTCAACTTAACCCCGTGATCTCTGGTGTTAACACGTGGTTGGCCATGATTGCTACAATTTTTCGAGGCGCTGCTTCGTTTTGGTGGCGACTCTATTTATAAAACCCAGCAGTTAGCTTTGAAATTTACTTTGCTTTCTCTTTTGAATTCCTTCAACTTCCTTCGCCTGTTTTTTTCCTTTACTTGCTTCCATGGCTCCCTCTGTCGATGCGATACCCTCCATTCTCGACTCTAACAATGTCAAGGCTTTGTACGTGTAGTATAACATCCTGCCATCAATCTTGTTTGCTGTTTCAAGAAAGCAAGACAGGGCCTGCTCCCCACCAGGAGGATATATCACCATCTACAAGGCTCACTTGCAGAGTGGGCTTCGCATCCCCATTCCTAAGGAGCTGTTTGACATCCTTCAAGCCTTCAGAGTCCCTGTCGCTAGGCTCTATGCCAATGTCGTGTGTTACCTTTGCTCCTTGTGCATATTCTTCCGTTACCACTTGAAGATGCTGTTTGTGGCGATGGTGAGGGTTATTTTTAGGTTTACACAGAGCGGGGATTAAATCTCGCTCTCCCCTTGGGAGTTATGCATCAGCCAGGCTATCTACGGGTCTGTGAAGAACTAGAAAGACCAGTTCTTCTTTGTAAGAATTTCTGACAACTGGCTCTTGTCCGAGGACTAGGGCAATGTACCTGAGATCCTCACTGTGAGGCCTTCACAAGAGGAGGTGGAGGCCATTGAGCCACTTGTAGCATTGGTCTGGGCGTGTTTGGACAAGTTGAGGAGGGACCACCTCGTGTCCCCCGTGGAGATCAAGCGAGCCCGTTGGGGCCCACACTCGCCAGTCTAGAAGGCAAAGGCTCCTCCCCCAGTGCCATCCATGCCTAAGAGGAAAGCTCGGGCACTTATTATTAGGGATCCTTCTGGCAGCCCTTCTCAAAAGTGGGTTGCACCGGCTTCATTTTCATCCTTGTCCTCCATTACCATCGATTTTTGCATGGTCGGGCACTTGGAGGGCATTGGCGAGTAGTCTTGGGTTGAGACTTCTATCATTCTTTTGGATTTGGGCACTACGAGAATCTCCACCGAGGAGCCTATCATCAAGCCACTGCCATTAGGTGCATATGTGGCACAGGCCGTGCCGGTGGAGGGAGAGCCGAAGGGCTGGTGGAGCAGTTAATTGAGAATCCTGCAGAACCGGTTGCTGGAGAGTAGGCAAAGTCAGCAGTAGCACCACCGGCTGGGCCGATGGATGCTGGCGAGCTCAGTTTTTCTTCTGCCTTGCTCCTTGCGATCACGGGCCTCTTGGATGCCACCTTTGTGGAGGTCTCTGTGGAGGAAGCACGTGTTGCTAAGGAAATGGTGGCCACAGTGGAGTTAGTCCTGGAGGCTACCACGCTTAGCCTTCCAGTTGGCCCGTCGAAAAACCTCCCACATCAGAGCCATAAGGCACCTGATCCAGCTGGGAAGAAGAAGCACTAATTCATCACAGTACTCCTCCGAAGGAGACTTCCTCTTTCCTTTCTATTCCATCGACGTGGTTTGACCTTTCTTCTCTTTCTGTTTTTTGGAATTGCGGGACTAGAAGATTATAGGCATCATGATAAAGGGCTTGCGCCAGCGAGCTGAAATGATTGATGAGCGGGAGGAGAAAATTCTCCAGCTAGAGAGGCTCCTGAGCTAATTGAGGCTACCATCGCCCAAACCCAGCAAGACATGAGGACGTTGCTGCCCTTAGGTCAGAGTTGGCTGAGCTGAATGAGAGGTTGAGAAGGCTGGAGACTCGAGCCATCAAAGCTGAGAAGCTGGTGGATGAACTTCGAATAAAGAATGCCAAACTTGAAGGCGAGATGACCACTTGTCTGCATCCAGAGAAGGTGAGCTAGGCACTTAATGCCAGACTTTTGGAAAGCATTCACCTCTGCAGATGAATTGTCACTATGGTGGTCCCCGACTTTCCAGTTAGCGTCCTTGACCCCATGAATCACGTGGCTCTAAAGTGCAACCACCTGACTGACTTCTCCCAAGGCAAAGGGGAGCCCTCCTCGCATCCTCCTAGAAGCACCTGCCCTAGTCGGGACATTTTTATATTTTCAGATTTTGTTTCTTCTTCCTTGTGTTAGTCATTTGTACAGCAATATTTATTAATGAAAAGAAAATCATTTTATAAATGTGCTAATTTCTCTACTTATATGTTGTCATGCTTTTTCGCGCTGGCTGGTTGGTCAAGTATGCTTACTTTTATATTCAGGACCCATGTTGTGTTTGGGTCGTCGCTTGATAGGGCTGGTTGCGACTTTGTCTTTGACCATCGCTGACTGACAATGCGCTACTCCATGACGTGATGTGACATCTGTTATTATGGTGTTGTAGGCGGATTCGACTGGGTGAGGACACGCATCGCTTCGCACAAATGCGATGTGACCCTTCGATTTCTATTGCAGTGTCATTTTCGGCAGAAATCTTACCTATTTAAGAGTGGCATCTTCTACAATTCAATTCACCACGTGCCCTCACAGTCCCTCTGCTTTCGTTATGGCTAATAGAGACATGATTGATCTTCCAACTTTGTTTGATTTGAGACGGGAGGCACCATCATCTCCTTCGCCAAAACCCTCCTCCAAAGAGGGGAGCAGCAATGAGAGGGTGCAGACTGAGGACAACTATGAGGACTCTGCTGATGGGGTCATCGTTGAGGAATGGCAACACCCTAGCCTTCCACAACTTGAACCCCAGGGTGTCTCAGGGGCAGCTCCATGTCTTGAGTTTATTGGTTCCTATTGCCAGATATGTCTATTTCGTTACGTGGTCACACGGATAACTGTTGGTCGTCTCCCTTTGCTGACTCCTTTTTCTCTTGCCAGCCTATGAGGATACCTCTCAGGTTGGACAAGTTTTTTGTCTTCCTAAGGAGACGAAATTGCTCGTATGATGCGAGCTCAGACTGAGTGTGTGGTAGAGGAGATAGAGCGCCATGTTAACATTGTAGTGGGAGACAAGCTACAGAGTCAAGCGCGGGCTAACTACCTTGACTAGGCCCTGTTGGAGTCTGATACAGCCTGCAGGAAGTCTCTGGAGCTCAGGCCTTGGCCATGGAGAGGATTGCAGCGCTTGAAGGCAAACTGAGGACAAGGCTTTGACCTAAGGATGTGGCTCTGGCCCTAGAGGAGCGGTTCCAGGCGGGGATCCATTTTAGTAGGAGGATCGTTTCCTTTGCAAACCCCCATTTCCCTATCAACTTTTTGGATTTAAGGAATGTTAGGGCTTCTCATCGACCGGAGCTGATCGGATATCCAGTCGGGGCGTGGCTAGAGGCCTGCACCACGTCCTCTAAGGGATCCTCCATCTTAAGGCAGTCACCTAGACAAATTGTAGGTGTAGATAATTTCTTGTGCCCACGAGGCCTTTGAATGCCCCAAAAAGCATATCTATGTCGTTTGATGCCGCCTTGTGCATTGCATATTTTTGTGAAAATAAATCGGCAGCATATACATATCTTTCTTGGTTTGATAATACTTTTATTTCAAATGGTAGCGTCTAGATCATAATTCTAAGCATCCTGCTCATTGTTGGAGCGTGCGACATTCTTCAATACTTTAACTCCGATTTATTAACCATTGCAAATTGGCAGTGCTGTCTTCTATGAGAGGAGTTCGTCGCCCGCGTGCTGTGAAAGCCCCCTAAGGTTTCATATTCGATTGCGAACAGGCCGCTTGGTATGAGATTAAGGTTTAATACAACCGCTTATGGGCCGCTCAGTTTGGGACTGAGGTTGAATTCGACCGCTTACGGGTCACTCAATTTTGGATTGAGGTTTAATTTGACCGTACACGTGTCACTTCGTATAGGACCAAGGTTTAATCCAACCGCTTATGGGTTGCTCGGTATGGGATCGATATTTAATCCGACCGCTTATGGTCAACTCAGTTTGGGACCAATGTTTAATCCAACTGCTTACGGGCCGCTTAGTACAGGACCAAGGTTTAATTACAAGTGAGCGAAAGCCCACCCAACTTTGGGACATTTAGATCATCTGTTTTCATATAATTTCATGCAAGCATTCATATGAGAAAGAAAAAGAAATAGAAACCATAGAAATATGCAAAAAATGGTTTAGGTCATCTGTTTTCATATAATTTCATGCAAGCATTCATATGAGAAAGAAAAAGAAATAGAAACCATAGAAATATGCAAAAAATGAATCATTTTATTAAACAAGGTACATTATTACATGCAGTCTTTAACACACGCATGACCTACTTGGGCCTAGTGCAAACCTTATTGGTAGTACCCTTTCAAATGGATGGCATTTCACATCCTTGAAACCAGCTTGCCATTTTAGGTTCGAAACTTGTATGCTCCGTTCCGCAGAATAGCTGAGACAAGGAACGGGCCTTCTTAATTCGGGGAGAGCTTGTTCCTGTTGGCTATCTTGCTCATGACTTCTATGCTCCGTAGGACTAGGTCTTCCACCTCGAACTGCCGTGCTTTCACTTCTTTATTGTAATATCGGACAATTCACTGTTGGTAGGTGGTCATACGCATCTTGACCGCGTCCCGTGCTTCCTCCAACAGGTCCAAGTGCTCTCTAAGTCATTGAGTGTTGCCGAGTGAGTCAAAGGCCTCGACCTGGAGACTCGGGAGCCCGATCTCGATCGAGATTATAGCATCAGTTTCGTAGCATAGATTGAAAGGCATTTTGCGGATTGGCTCTTTGGGCGTTGTGAGGTAAAACCACAACACAGAGGGCAGCTCATCCACTCAAGAACCTCCTGTGTCTTCTACTTGGTCTTTAGTCTATGCAACAGTGTCCAATTAGTGATCTCCACTTGTCCATTTGCCTGTGGATACACTATCAAAGTGTAAACAATTTGATGCCTAGATTGGTGCAATACTTAGTGAAGCAATTGCTGATGAATTGGGTTCCATTGTTGGTTATAATAACCTCAAAAATCCCAAATTTGCATACTATGTTCTGCCGAACGAATTCTATAACATTTCGCTAGGTTATTTGGGCCAACCGGGCGGCCTTGACCCACTTCATGAAGTAGTCGATACTTATCGCGATGAACTTCCTCTGTCCTAACACAATGGGAAACTGGCCGAGAATATCGAGTGCACATTGTGCAAATGGCCAGAGTGCCCAGAGGGCTCTCAGCTCTGTGGGCAGTTGATGGTGAAGGTTGCCATGGACTAAGCAATTCTCACATCTCTTTATGAACTCCACAGTGTCATTTTTTATGGTCGGCTAGTAGTATCCTTGACGCATCACTTTAAAGGCGAGGTTCTTACTGCCAATATGTGACCCACATATTCCGAAGTGGATCTTGCTTAATGCGTAGTTGGCCTCCTCCGACGTAAGACACCAAAGGTAAGGGTTTGAGTACCCCCAGCAATATAGCTTTCCATCCACGATGGTATACCAGCTGGCCGTCTTCTTTATGTGTTTGGCCTTGTCTGGATTTTTTGGCAGGAATCCATTCATAAGGAACCTCTAGTAGGACGACATCCAATTTTCATCGTCGGAGACCTGCATCGCTTCTTACTCATCTATGCTAAGGGTGCTCAAGATCTCTCGTATGTTCCTTGAGTACTGTTCCAGATTCTCCGCTGCCGCCACCCTTACAAGTTGGTCGGTCTTCCAATATTCAGCCCTTGGGATGTGAACCACGTTCAGCTTGTCGAACCTTTGGATCACACCTTTTGCCTTATCCAGGTATCTTGCCAGCAGGGGGTTGGACGTCTCAAATCTTCCATAGATCTGGTTGATAGTAGCTCTAAATCACTATAGACGGTCAAGTGTCTAGCCAAGCATTCCTTAGCAAGCCACAATCCTGCGAGTAGGGCTTCATATTCTACCACATTATTGGTAGCTGGGAACCCAAGCTTCAAAGAGTACTTCACTTCGAACTCGTCAAGGGTCATCAAGATTACTCTGACCCCACCGTCCGAGTTTGTTGACAAGCCATCTATGTAAAGAACCCAATTTGGTGCTTCGGCTTGGTGGTCGGCATTGTCGGTATAGTCCGTATCGGGGATTGGGGTCGTGGTCTCAACAATAAAGTTAGCCAGCACCTACCCATTGATGGCCGGCCTTGGCCTGAATTCAATGTTGAACTCTCCCAATTTGTGGCCTACTTAACTAGCCACCCTGAAACATCGGGCTTTTACAAAATGCCCTTTAACAGCTGGTTGATCAAGATAATTATCCAGTGCGCCTAGAAGTAGGGCCATAATTTTTTGGTAGAGAAGATGAGTGCCAACATAATCTTCTCAGCATGGGGATAACGAGTCTCGAAGCCGGTCAATATTTTGTTGATGTAGTAAATTAGTCACTACGTGTCAGACTCCTAACATATCAAGATGGAGTTTAGTGCCACCTCTAAAATAGCTAAGTATAGGTACAGCTTCTCACTCTCTCTTGGTGACGTAGGAGAGGTGGGCTGACCAGGTACTCTTTCAATTCATCAAAAATGGCCTGACATTCTACCATCCATTGGAACCCATTCACCTTCGTCCCCTCAAGGCCTTGAAGAAAGGAAGGTATTTGTCTCCAGACTTGGCCAAAAAACGAGATAGGGCTGCCAGTCTCCCAGTCAACCTTTGGACATTCTTCACATTCCAAGGTGGGGTCATGTCCATGAGGGCTTTTATCTTCTCTGGGTTTATCTCGATTCTCCATTGAGAGACAATGAAACCCAAGAACTTCTCAAAGGATATCCTAAAGATGCACTTAGAGGGGTTTAGCTTCATCTGGTGTGCCCGGAGCACCTTAAAGTCTTCGACAAGATTGCGAATATGGTTATCGATGATCTTAATTTTGATAAGCATGTCATCTACTTATACCTCCATATTTTGGCCAATCTGCTTCTCGAATATTTTGTTCACGAACCTTTGGTAAGTGGCACATGTGTTCTTATGATCAAAGGGTATAACATTGTAGTAATAAGTCCCCTAGTCGGTCATGAAGGAAGTGCGCTCTTTGCCTTCTGAACTTATCCAAATTTGATTGTAACCCGAGTAGGCATCCATGAAACTTTGTAGTTCGAGCCCAGAAGTGAAGTCCATTAGCAGGTCGATTCTCGGTAACAAAAAGTTGTCCTTTGGCTAGGCTTTATTAATATCGGTGAAGTCGACGCACATCTGCCACTTCCCGTTGCTTTTCTTGACGAGAACCACGTTAGAGAGCCGGTATGGGTACTAGACTTCCCTAATAAATTTGGTATCCAACAGCTTCTTTACTTTCTTCCGGATGGCTATTAGCTTCTTGATGGAGTAGTTCATCCAGTTTTGCCTGATAGGCTTACAGTCGGGATCGAGACCCAATTTATAAACCATTACTCCGACAAGGATTTCAGGCATGTCAGCGGGTGTCCATATGAAGATATCTGCATTATGCCTTAAGAAACTGATTAGCTAGTTACGCAAGGGTCGGCGAGCAAGCCCCCTATCTGTACGCATTTATCCTTGGTTGCTACATTGGACTGTGCCTGCTACAGAAATGTTTCTTCTCAATGGTCCAAGTCATCTGCCAACAGGTCGACGCCATTTGGCGCAACTTGGGACAGGTAACACGTTCAACTGGTCACTTGGTCGCCCAACACTTTGCTGATTCCGTATATTGTTAGGAATTTTATTTTTAGATAATGTATCGATGTTACGACCCTGAATACCATCAAGCATGGTTGGCTAAACGTGGTGTTGTACACGAAAAGCAAGTTGACAATCAGGAAGGTAAGTGTGACATGCCGTATTTTCAAATCAAAAACCGGTAAGGGTCTGGCTATCATACGAACGTCGGACTATACAAATACCTGTACAACAATAAAAATCAATCTAAATCAACAACCAACACATCCAAACAACCGTAATCTAACAATACAGGATCCAAAAGCCATAATAAATACATGGCTCGATGTTATTACTCTCGGTATGATGTTGGCTCAGACAAGATGCCCTAGGTACCCAAATATTCTATAACAACATGTGGAAGCATATACATCCATTAAACACAGCAGAAACTATATACTAGATACATCATCATCATCATATGCGTACATCAATATACATGACCATCAAAAATAATATAAAAGACTCCATATGGTGCAAATCCACAAATCTAAGTTCACAAGATCATCCTCCAAGTCTTCCATGCCTAGCTAAATTCTAATCCTTAACCCCACCCTATCGGGTGTAAATTTGTACTCATTTGGAGGTAAGAAAAAATAGTAAGGGTGAGTCAAATGCTCAACAAGGCACAATAATCAAAGGCAATAATCAATATACATAAAATAAAACAAACGAAGGGAATAAAATTATAATAAACAAGCATAAAAATGAAACATGATCAAATGCACTTTTGAAACACAAATAACTTTGATGCGACTTGGATTCAGGATTTGAACAAGTTTAATCAATGTAGATTTTGTAAATAAATGCGGCACTAACTATTAACATCCCGAATCTACACATCACAACTAAATGGATGCGAGATTGAGAGAAAATTGAAGTTTAACTCAAAATTTCCTTCTATCAACTCGAATCATTCATCATTCCTCCATAATATTGAAAGAGAATGCAGAAAAGAAATAGTATGAAATTCTTATTATTTCGAGACAGCTTTGTTGAGTACCAAATTTACATGCCTCTCCCTCTCTGTTCCCAACAGGGGATCTTTATATTAGTTTCCCCCCCAGAAACGTCTTATCAAATCATTCAGTTTAAAAAAATCGATTTTGATCCGTTATGACTGGTTACTATGAACAGTTTTTCCCACGTGACTTTTAAACTGCAGAGGTTTATTTGTTTCCAAACGACTCTATGACCTAATGGGCCGTCTTCAGTGGGTCTTTCTTTCATGTTAAATCAACCCATATGTTGATGTACCCATCACTAGCTCCCCATGTTGGTAGGTTAAAATTTTTAACCGGCGGCATGTTCTTTCTGATGGGACACTCGAGCACGCTTCTTCTAGCATCCTGCTGATTTGGACTTTGAATCAGAAAAAGAACTTCTACTAGCCGATTTGGATTCTTGGGGCCGAACTTATTTAAAAATGGAAGAAATGTCCTTTCCCAACTGACTTCTTCAGCATACTTTTGAATCGAAATCGACATTGTCATCTTAACGGTCGATTGGCTTTATAGTCTTTTCCAGCCGGTTTAGATTGAAATCGGCATTTCTTTTGGTCGATTTGATTTGAAATCGGCTTTGACACCTTCAAATGCCAATTTGGATTTCTTCAGCCAATTTGGACTAAAATTGGCCGTTTTACCAACCGGTTTGAATTTGAAATCGGCATTTCTTCTTGCCGATTTGGATTGAAGTCGGCTGTTTTACCAGCCGATTTGAATCTGAAATCGGCATTTCTTCTTGTCGATTTGGATTGAAGTCGGCTGTTTTACCAGTCGATTTGAATCTGAAATCGGCATTTCTTCTTGCCGATTTGGATTGAAATCGGCTGTTTGCCAGCCGGTTTGAATTTGAAATCGGCATTTTTTCTTACCGATTTGGATTGAAATCATTTAAAGCCTTTGTCAGGTTCCCTCAGAAGATGGGTCAAATCTTAATTACATACTGGCGAGTAACCTATTTGGCTCTGCCACTTGCACATCATTATGACGGGCATGTCAGTTAGTCATCATTCCTAAGAAACCTGGTAACCATTCGGAATCGATGCCAAAATTTAAAACCAATTATAAATCCAGTGCTCTCCTCTTATTTCTTGCCGTTTCATTTCAAATTCTTCACTTTACTTTTTATTTTTACCATGGCTCCTCGTGTTCAGTCTTTTCGATTGGTTCTTTCATCTACCGACATAGATTCAATTTATACTAAGTTCAAAATCTGTAAAGAAATATCTTTCTTGGTGCCTTCTGAGGGTGATAGGGCTTGCTCTCCTCCTGGTGGGTATATCACTATTTACAAAGCCCATCTCAACAGCGGTCTGTGAATTCCCATTGCCCTGGAATTGTGTCAGATTTTTTTAGAACTTGGAGTCCCCATTGCTAGGTTTCATGCTGATACCATGAGGTACATTTGCAATCTTTGCATCTTTTTCCGGCTTCATGGGCTCTCACTGAATATTACAACCGTGAAAGTGCTTTTCAAATTCAGTCAGAGTGGAGACTGAATTTCTTTAACACCTCGTGAATTAAATATTAGTGGAGTAATTTACGAGTCAGTTAAAAATTAAAAAGATAGGTTTTTCTTTTTATAGGTTAACTTCGATTTGGGTTTTTCTATTGGTTGGGGTAATGTTCCGTCATCTTTTATGGGTAAATTTGAAGATGAAAAGGAAAAATTAGTTCGACCATTCACTAATTTAATTCGGAAAAACCTCAATTCGTTTTGCGACAAGGAGCGCCCTTTTTTCTCCCGAAATTTTGACGTTGGCCATGTGGGAGCCTCGATCTATGGCCACGGCAGTAAGTAGCTAGACTCCGAGAAGTCCTAAGAGGAAAATTCAACAATTGAAAACTAAAGGTTCATCCTCCCGCCGTCGAGTGGTCTTGGCTAGTCCTTCTTCTTCCTCTACTGATACGGGTGTACCAATATCGGAGAGAAGGACGGGTATGAGGAAATCAATTGGAGAACCTGCCATTCCCTCAGTTTCTACAGCCTCCAGTGTCCGGGCAATTGAGGAGGTGGCAGAACCGACCTCCGGTGTTCAGATTCCGGATAGGAATGTTGGATCAGAATAGGCTATATTTAGTGGGCTCCCAACTCTTTCTAAATTTCTATTGAGCCTAGAATTGAGGAGGCTTCAGGAACTGTATTGATTAGTAATTCCACTCAATTGGCCTGTCTTCAGGATCGGAATCAAGAAGTTTCCCCTGCTTCTGAGGCACCTTCTGAGGATGTTGTCAATCCTTCCATTGGTCCAGCCAAGGTTCAACCTCAATCTGACATCAACCCGCCCCATTTTGAGAAGGAAATACGTTGTCCAGAAAATCCAACATCCAATCCAATGGATGTTCAAGAGAGAAATCGCCCAAATTGGATGAATACTCATGCTTCTTCTTCTCATCCTAGTCTTGGGGGCCATCCAGATCGCGCGTCTACTCCTACTTCAAGGATGTCTTTGAATGAGGCCGCTTTGAATGCGCGTTTTATCCAGGCAAGTTTTAGATAAGGTTCCACTTCTTTGGGGACGGTTTGACTTTGCCAATTTGGACTGATTTTTATTTTTTTTACAGGATGAAAAGCTGAACGAAATTCTTAAAATTTGAATTCATCAACGGAGGCTTTGGATTGGGCATCTTCAGTAAGAGGTTCGGAGCTTGTCTCAGAATCAGGTTGATACAAAAGTGCTAGAAGAAATGAAAAATAAGATGGAGGCAGCTATTGTAGAAGCTCAACAATATAAGGACCAAATTTTTAATCTTGAATCCGAATTGCAAAAAACTAAAGATGATCTCCAATCTTCTAAGCTTCACCTGTCAGACCTCTAAAATGAGTTAACCCATTCAAGTTCTAAACTGCTGATCTGACTCAGACCAGAAGAAGTGGGATTGGCTCTGAATGCCAGATTTCAAAAGGGCATTCGTTTGTGTCAGAAGATAGCTTTGTTGATTGATCCCCAATTCCTAATTAATTTCTTCGACTAAAGGAACATAGGTGTAAAGTGCCGATCTGACTTGAAGGACCTTTATGATAGAGGCGAATCCTCATCACGTCCTCCTGGAAGCCCGTTGACATAGATGTATTTTATTTTATTTTATTTTTTAATGGTTATGCATCAATAGAACTCCTGTATGCATAAATTTTTTACTGCCATGAAAGACTATTTGATATTTATTTCATCGACTATCGTAGACTGTCGTGCTCATCCTTATATATTGGACTCGCCACACATGTTGTGACGGAACGGATTATTCTCCATTGAATAACCTCCGTCAATGCCTAAACACACCCTAGAGCCCATAATTAACCTATGGACTTTTACAGAAAATCCGGCAGAGTTTCCTCTGCAACTGGACGAAAACCAAAAA
>JAODPA010040473.1:0-12025 GCA_025585075.1 Nepenthes mirabilis | reverse complement strand
ATAACAGAATTTCCTTTAAACATGCATTTCAGTCATCAAAAGTATACTTCATACAGAAATGATATACTTTCATAGCAACATAAATAAACATGAGTTTTAGAAATAGGGGTGAGTATCTTGCCTGAGTTTTTTTCTACTTTTTTCTTAGCTTTTTGCCTTCTTCTTTAGGAGAGTTTCTAGTGGTGCCTTTTTCCTGAGGCCCCTAGGCCCTTATTTATAGCCCTAGGTTTTGGTGGCCATCATTTATGACTTTCCTATTTTCCAAGGTGTCATTTATGATTGTTCATTTTCCAAGGGTGATCTTACATTTTCCAAGGAGGGTTATTTATGGATTTCGTTTTCCAACGTGTCTCGGGAACCGCTGATATTCATTGTCGCTCCTTCCCAATATTATTCCTTACTGTGACCGGACTCCAAATCCGGACTGGCTTTTACTTCGAAAATCTGGAGTTTTTCACTTTCAAGCAAAACCGTACTTCCTTTTACTTTGAAAGTCCGGAGTGACTTTTCTAAGGAAATCCGGACTTCATTAAATTCGGACTTCTTTTCTCAACGAAATCCGGACTTCTGATCATCGTGGAAAATCCGGACTTGTTTTCTTCAAAGGAAATCCGGACTGATTTTCCTCAAGGGAAATCCGGACTGATTTTCCTCAAGGGAATCCGGACTGATTTTCACCAATGCCATCCGGACTTCTTCTTATCCCAGAAATCCGGAGTGAAATTGTATTAAGGAATTCCGGAGTGGATTTTTATTACGGAATTCCGGATTGAATTTAAGGAATATTCCGGACTGGATTTTCATTAAGAGATCCGGACTTGATTAAGGAAATTTGGACTGATATTTTACCAATGCAGATCCAGATTTGCTCACATTTCATTTTCCAGTCAACTGGCGTTGACTGGTATTGATGGTTAAAATTTTCTTATTAAAATTTTGGGTTGTTACAGATGATATCACGGATATCATTTAGTGAGGGATATCATGGATGGTATGGGCATGCTACGGATACAGCCTCTCAGAGGATTGTAGGGGTAATGAGGATACCATAGATAACCTCGTTGTACTTACCCAACCGTTGGGGACATTAATATGCGGCCTTTGGTTCACGGTCGTAGAATATGGTCTAGGCAGATTCATTATGATATTTAGTCATTGTTAATACTTCATCAGTTTGGTTTTGATAGAATTTGTGAGGTTCCAAATTTAAAATATAAATAATATGGGTCAATCAACCTAACAATAAATAATACTAGACTTATTGGATGCCTAAAGAAGAGCATAGGAGGAAACTTGGTGAAAATCTTTGGAAATGTGGTTGAAGTGCTGCCGGCGGGCTGCACGCTCGAGGCCCCGCTCGAGCCGAAAAACCAATAGCCTCCCCGCCTGCTGCACGCTCGAGCCCCGCTCGAGCGCATGTTCCAAAATCTTCCAGAACCTTCCGAAAAGCTCCCGCGCTCGCTAGCTGCCTGAGCAAATTTTCCAGAACCTTCCAGAAAGCTCTTGCGCTCGCTTTTCGCTTGAGAACCGGCCGCTCGCTGCTCGCTCGTCGGGCACTCGAGCGGCCCGACTAGTATAAATACGAGGCCAACCCCGCGTTCTGCACTTCCACGCTTTTCCCACAAGCTTTTTGAAAGGAAGAGAGAGAGAGAGAACGCCAAGTTAGAGAGAGAAAGGGAGAAATCGAGGCGTAGAGTCCGAATCCGTCCGGGAGCCTGTTACAAAAGTGATAGCACGCGTCGAGGCAAGTGTTCTCATACTCACTATTTGCTCTTTTTCAATTTTTATTCGATCTCCGTCGGGTATTATCATACCAATACCCACCCAAAATGTGAAGAATGTATAACCCATAAATTATACTTCATAAATGGGTGATTAGTTATTCATTTCATTGGTTGAATCGTTCAATGTGTTATCGCGAAACCCTAACCCTCACCCAAATTCGGGATTCACTGTTTTTCCCTTTAAATTATGATAATTTGACCTCAAATTATGAATCACCATGTCCCGAATATGTATACATACCGACCGGGCACCCGATTTCACAAGAAATGACCCGTTCGCGGCGTCCGAATGCTCTAAAATGCTATTATCACTATTCATCCGAGGTACAATGGAAATTTTACAAGTTCTTATCCAATATCTAACTGACCATATGTGAATGCAAGCTTGAAATCATGAAATTAAGCATCGATTGATATGATACGGGCTCCGGAGGACCCCGAAGCGAAATTGGCTCATGAATGGTAAGAGATTCCAATCTTTCCTAATTTTGGTAATCATAAATTCTTAAATTCCAAAGCAAAAATGAAAACCGATGAGTAACGGAGGAAAGTCCAAAATGTGATATGGAGGATAGAACCTCCCAAATGGCGGGAGATATGATACATGAGATACGGTGGACTTTCCCTCAAATGAATATGGAAATAGAATCATGAAACCAGGACCATGGACTTTTAGATGGGTAGTATTCTCTGGCTTGACACGTCCATCACGGTAGAAACCCGAAGAATACTTGGGCCACGTATTCTGGTCGCTTGTGTGTAAGCGGGTGGTGTCCGTGTCACACCTTAGGATACTATTGTGGAAGAACGAGGACTGTCCTGGTACCCCGGGGGAATGTGGCAATTTACGGCATGATGTGCACGACCCCCCGGATGGATCGTAAAAGATAATCCCTCACGGCCTTAGATCATGTGGAGTATCATGATCCTTTTCTTGTTCTCTCGCATCGTTTGTTAGTATGACCTACTGGCCCTGGTCTGCAAAGATTAAAGTAAATTGAGAAAGTATGTTCAAATGTTAATTAAAGGTGCCAAAACATGACAAATGACAAATTGGTTCTTCTAAGTATTTCCTTCCTTTCACGCTTTTATATGGTTTCCCCCATCCCACTATCGTTTCTATTATGTATATGTCTTCCGATAGTGATATGTGTTTACACTTGCTGGGCAATAAGCTCACCCTTGCACTCTCTCTTTTCAGATGAAAATGCCCTGATGCCCGACGAGACCGAGTAGGACAAAGAAGCAAGGTAGGCAACGTGGATTTTGAAGAGCCTCAAGGATCTAGCTTAATTACGCATGACATGGAAAATTTTGTGGATGAATAGTTTTGATTCTTGTATATGATGGTTTCATGCTTCCGCAGGTTACTTATTGTGGTTATTATTTGGGTTTCTTTTAGTTGGCATCCTTTCTAGGCCGACACCGTACCTGAGTTATGACGTCGGTGCCACCGGAGGTGTTGTGGTGGCTATGGGATCCTGTGGTTTGTTGATAAATTTTATGGATTATTGTATAGGATTATTTATAGGTGTTTGTATTTTGACAAATGTCTAATTTACAAACGAAACTTTACCCAATTTTCTGTAGAAATTTACAATATTAATTTTGGGCATTAATGACGTGCTTATTGACAGAGGGTTATTTAAGAAAAATAACCTGGTCTGTCACCGAATCCATGGGCTGTATTCAGTAAAATCCATGTATCAGATTTTATGATATCTGAATTCAGTGGAATCCATGTTATTTATTATTATTCAGTTTTCAGGTCATTCATACTGATATTCAGACCAGGAGATCCCTTTATTTTTTATAAAATTAGAGTCTGAGGCATCTTCATCTCTTATTGGTGAAATCTTATAATATTTGTCACATCAGAGTTAGTGTGATTTGCTTTTCTTATAAATTTAAATCGTAGATGCGATAAAATATATTTTCTTAAATATATTAATTTGTTGGATATTGTATTATTGTTCATGACTCTTGGCATATATTATATATTGTATATTTGAGGCATTTATTATCATTCCTTGTTTGTTTTTAGATTTGTTATCACTTATTGGGCATTTAATTCACTCTTATATTTTATTGACTCCAAATTTAGTTAAGTGCATAGTGCAGGCCAAGAGATCCTACTATGGCTACAGAAACTCAAGATAGAGAAGATAGTGGAGTTAGAGATGTGAGAAGAAGTTCTAGAAGCAGTTCATCGATTGAGGTTTTATTTGGATATGTTATTGGGACTACATTCACAAGATAATAATATTGTATATATTTATTATCTTGAAGAAATTTATTATTAAAATTATAATTATTATATTGAATTTATGATGGTAATTGAAATTTTGAGTTTCCTCATGGTCGGTTTGAATTGGGTCAAGTGACTCGGGTTTTGGTCATCATAGATACCTTTAACCTGATATACAGAGCCGTATCACATATGCTACCATCTCCCCTGTGGCTCAGAGGTAAGCCTTGTACTTCCACAGTAATATCCTAAGACATATCAGAGAATACTACCCTCTGGAATGTAATTCTTGGTCCAATTCATATTTTCTTATTCTTACGAAAATTCCATTTTCGTTCATAAAATATTATTCTTGCTCTGGGAGAACGGTTCATCAAATATAACACATGAAATTTTCTTCTTATACTTCTCATAATTTACATAATTATTCAGAGTTTACATTTCCTCATTACTTAGACTACATGCATGATCAGCAATTTGCCGAGGCAGCTAGGATGCAAGTTTTGGCTGGCAATCCCTAATGTGCTTCAAAGTGTGTTAATGATTCTCAGCCTAGTGTTGTAATAAGAATGCTTATAGCTGATGTTGGACAGATGGAGAATTTGGATGGTTCTCAACTTGTCTGTATTGGACAACCTGGAGGCACCGGTGAGGTTATGAATATGGCCAATGATTTTGCCACTAAAACTGGTACAAGAACAAGAAGAGGCAGAACCGCAAAGTCTGTTGGCCCCTCCAGGCGACTGAAATCAATCCTTAGGAAATCTAAGTGGCCTAAAAGTAAAGTTTTCCCTTCTCATTCCTCCAATGGTTAATGTTGTCTACTGGAATATCCGTGGGCTGAACGGTAAGGTAAAGGCCCATGAAGTTCGTCAAATAATTTCCTCATCTCATACTTGTATTATTGGATTGGTTGAGACCAAAGTTCGCATTAGTAATACTGCTAACATTGCTAGAAGCATCATGCCTCAGTGGAATTGGACTATAATTATTCTGACTCCTCCGTTGGGCGTATTTGGGTAGGTTAGGATCCTAGTTTAGTTGATGTGGATGTTCTTTCTAAAGAGGTCGTCCCGTTCACTACAAAGTTTACCTCAAGTCAGATAAAAAGCACTATATCATTTTCTTTATTTATGGAGCAAACTTTGAAATTGAGAGCTGTACTCTGTGGGATAGTCTCCGTGAAAAAAGTCACCAAGTTTGTGATTTGGCGTGGACTACTTTGGGGGATTTTAATGCCATAAGATCACAGTCAGAAGGGTTGGGGGAGTGTAGCGTGAGAGGAGCTCCTTGGATTTGGACCCATACCTTAAAGATTGTGACCTAGTAGAGGTGTGCCATGACGGCATTTTTTATACTTGGAAAATGGGAGAGACGAGGCAATGCGTATTTATCATAAGCTTGATTGTATTATTGTTAATGGCAATTGGCTCATGGAGTTTGGGAGGTGTAGAGCAACTTTCCCTCTAGCTAGACTTTTGGATCACTCACCATGTATTTTGCATTCTGGGGATATTAATGAGGTGAGGAAAGGTTTGTTTTGGTTCAATAACTTCCTCACTAAGCATCTAAATTTTATCCAGGTTATGAGTGAGGCATGGCAAGAGGATGAGCAAGGAGTCCCAATGTTCCAACTCCTAGCTAGATTAAAAATAGTTACGAGACTCCTCAGGCATCTTAACAATCATAATGGTGATGTGCATGAGGAAGTTGCCCAGATGTAGAAAATGTTGGAGGATATCCAGTCTGCTCATGGCCAAGGTCCTTGCTACGTGGGTCAAGAAGAGGAGGTTAGGAAATACAAATCAGCCTACTTCCAAGTGATGGCCTAAGAGATAGATCTCCTCTGATAGAAAGCAAAACTCAAATGGCTTAAGAATGGTGACCAATATACCAAAATTTTCTTTCGCACCGTTAATAGTAACTGCAACCGTAACAGGATTCTCTCTTTGGTTAAAGCAGATGGCACTTCTACGGAAGGTATAGACGAAGTAAAAGAATTAATTGTTGATCACTTCTCGAGATTATTGGGTGTAGGGCATGTCTCTGGTTCTCTTGACACAAACAGGCTCCGTACATTCATTCTGCATACTTTACCAAGCTTCCTCAGTGAGTCTTTTTGTAACCCGGTAAGTGATGAAGAGATCTAATAGACTATTTTCTCCATTGACGATAACAAAGTGCCTGGTCCAGATGGTTTCTCCTCTAAATTCTTCAAGGTTTCACGGCTTGTCGTGGGCCCTTCAGTAATCAAAGTGATCCGAGATTTCTTTATTCATGGAAAGCTCTTGAAGCAGGTCAATACAACTATTATCAACTTAATACCAAAGGTAGTCTAACCTTCAAAGGTGAGCGACTATCGGCCTATATTTTGTTGCAATGTGATTTATAAAGTCATTTCAAAGATTATTACAAGCCGCCTAAAACCCCCCTTTCGTTCGTGGTAGACTGAAGCCAAACAGCTTTCATGGAGAGTAGGCATATCAGTGACAATATTCTATTACCTTAGGAGCTGCTTCACAAATATCACACGGGCAAAGGTGTTCCCCGATGTGCTTTTAAGGTTGATCTCATGAAGACTTGTGATTCTATTCAATAGGACTTCATTATTGCGGTGCTAAAGATGATGGGATTTCCACATCAAATGGTGAAGTGGATTCAACAATGCATCATGACTACTTCCTTCTCTATCAACATTAATGGTGAATCGATGGGTTTCTTTAAGGGTGCAAAGGGCCTGAGTCAGGGTAACCTGTTATCGCCATACTTGTTTATCCTTGCCATCGAGGCTCTTAATGGAATTATTGATATAAAAGTTAGGTAGCACTAGAATTTCCAATACCATTGGAAATGTGAGGCCACTTGACCTGTGATGTTAACTTTTGCTGATGACCTTCTCCTCTTTACCAAACTAGAAGCCACCTCTATTAGACTGCTTCAGGGATGCCTTGAAGAATTTAGTGTGCTTTCGGGGTTGACAGCAAACAAAGACAAGAGTGAGATTTTCATATGTTCCCAAGAAGAGTCCCCCATTCAGGAGAGAAAAGATATCATGGGATTTAAGTTGGGTAAGTTGCTAGTGAGATATTTAGGAATTCTGCTTATCACTACTCAACTTTCAGTGGAGGATTGTAAACCGTTAATTGATAGGGCCATGAAGTAAGTGTCCTCTTAGACAAATAAATGGTTATCCTTTGGGGGTAGATTTTAGCTCATTTCCTCTATACTATCATCAGTTCACCTCTATTGTGCATCTATTTTTATCCTTCCCAAATCAGTGTTGAAGACTATGAAATGCCACATTCGGTGGTTTCTTTGGAATGACTCTATCAACGGTAGGTCTACGACAAAGGTAACCTAGGAGGAGGTGTGCCGTCCAAAAAGTGAAGGAGGGCTGAGTATTAGAGAACCCCTAGTTTCCAACAAGACACTTACTAGTCGCCTTCTTTGGTGAATTATCATCAAAGATCCTGAGCCTATATGGTCAACATGGATACACATTAACAAAGTTAAAGACCAATGTATCTGGACTATCAAAGTCCTGGATAATGCGACATGGGGTTGGAAGAAAATAATGAAATTGAGACCAAAACTCCGACCTTATATTTGCTACATTATTGGTGATAGTGCTGATACATTTCTATGGTTTGATAATTGGCATCCGATGGGCCCCCTTTGTGATAAATTCACGGATAGAATTAGGACTGTCACTGGAATCCCTTGGAATGCTAAGGTCTTCAATATCATTCATCATAGTGCTTGGAGGTCGCCCAACCCTTACAACATGGACGTGGCTAGCATCGTAGAAATGATGCCAAATTATAACCCTGACTTAGTTAGAAAGGACGTAATAAAATGGAGTGAGAGCCCAAATGGGATTTTATCTACCAGATGTGCCTACAGATTATTTTGTGGGATCCATGACAAAAAGGTTTGGGCCTCTCTTGTATGGGGTCCTCATCACATCCCTACTCATGCATTCACACTTTGGTTGGCTATTTGGAGAAGATTAAGCACAATGGATCGGATTACCAAACCCACCAATCAATCCTATATCTATGTTTTATGCAACGTTGATGTGGAAAACTATAGCCACCTTTTTTTTATTGCTCATTTTCAAATGAAGTCTGGAGGAATATGAGTCACGGGCAGGTCTGCTTTGGTCATACAGGAAATGGCGATAGAATGTTGAATGGGCTGCTAACATTTGGAAAGGTAAGAATATCAAAGCACTCTTTTCTAGACTCACTCTGGCTGCCAGGGTGTATTTCATTTTACGTGAGCGCAATCAGAGAGTTTTTATAGCGCACGTGGTCGGGATGCTACCCAACTCACAAATCTAATCTCCGATGTGGTTTGTCAGAAGCTAAAATTTAGCATTAGTGGATATAATAATTGTATCAGATCTGTTATCTCAAGCTGGAATCTAAATGTTGTAGTGTAACTATTGGAATTTGGTTTCTCCCTTTATTCCAAGTGGAACTTTTTTAAGAAGATCAATGGACCGAGGCCAGTGCTGTAGAGCCGAGGACATCATAGGCTATCAAAATGACTGATATGGCCGTAAACATTTGAAGCTCATAGCTTTATATGCTAATGCCCAAGGACAAAATTATGGCCAGGGCAGAGCGTAGATCCGAGTTATTTGGCTGCCGAAATGGATGAAAAGTCCGAGAACATTGCTGTAGTGGCCGAGAACATTGAAGACTACTGATGTGGTGGATATATCCAAGGACAGTGTTGTAGTAGTTAAGGATATTGCAGAAATGTCCAAGTTATTAGGTTGGAATTGTCCGAGGATAGTGCTCAATAGCTAAAAATATCTGAGGGTATTGATATCAGCTAGTTGGAAAGAGATGAGGACATTTCAAGCTCATGGCTGTAGATTTTGTTGACTGAGGACAAAGATTATGGTCGGGACATAGCTTAGGTTCGAGTTATTAGGATACTGAATTGGCTAAAAAATTCAAGGACACTACAGAAATGGCCGAGGACGTCGAAGATTACCATGGTGGTGGAAATGTTCACGGACAGTGCTGGAAAGGTCCGAGGGCTTTTCAAAGTCAGACAGTGATACCATAGGACACAGAAGGATCTATACGATGTATACCTTTGGCTGTTTCCTTTTGTGTTTTTTATTTTGCTTTTCATGACATTTTTTATGGATCTCAGGAGATACCCTAACCTCTATGTTCTAACTCTAAGTTGGCAAAACACTTTGAGGTAAAATATAGGTTTTTGGTTGTAAATCCTTATTCTTTAATACATTTTTTACTTACTTACCAAAAACAATGTTCGATATAAAGCATGGAGAAAAATCAAAATTCTTACTGTTGAGAGCCCAACACAATTTTAGAGCTTTCAAACAACAATTTTCCTTCATAATTGCATATAACGTAATTTTTGGCGTATATACAAGATAACATAGTTGATATACATATGTATAAATACCCCAATTCGTGTCCGATAATGTTTTTGGTTTACTTAAAATTAACATATATGAGAACAAATACCAAAAAATCAAGATACCCATGTCCATAAAGCTAAGGTCCCCAATTTCTAAAGCTAAATCATGAAAAAATTACAAGGAAATTGGGTAATTTCGAAGAGGGGTGTGTTTACAGGTGCAAAAACCGTACAAATCTCACAAATTGGACAAGGAATCGAAGTATTTATATGCTAAGATCATGAATAATACAAAATATAAATTTAATCGAGTATCGGGACGAGGATTCCTGAAGAAAACGAAATGAACATGCAAGAAAATGAAAGAAAAGGGTATGACTATACTTGCCTCGACCCGATCTATAACTTTTCTAACTAACTCGAGCTCGAAATCAGACTCAAAAGCTTTGGATTCCTCCTTCTCTCTCTTCCCCTTCATGCTCTCTCTCTCTCTTTGTCTTAAAAAGCTGGAACGAATGACGTTGGAACCCTCATAGCCTGATTTATATCGCCAGCTAGCATGAGGTAGGCATGCTCTGCATGGGTTCCAGCTCCTACTCGGGCAATCGCGGCACTGCCCGAGATGCCCGGTGAGCGCCCCTTTTCAATCTCTGCTATGTTCCTAAAACCTAATTTTTGCACTTGAATTAAACCTAATTTTAATTATAATAATATAATTATCTCCTAATTATGACACTAAGAAAATCGGAACCTCACACACATTAGATGCCATGTCTAACTCCATTCAAGTACGAGCACCACATCACGTGTTCCTTGAGCGTGAGCAATCTGAAATTTATACTCGAGCGCCACCACAGCCGCTCCTTCGGCATACCAATCTGTCAAAAGGGCAAGAGCGCACGGCGGATGTCCCTTAAGCACAAAAATTACTACCATACTCTGAATTTCCTTCAAATTCGTATGACACAATTTATTTCTAATATACTCAAAATTAACCTAAAGAAACCAATAATATCAAATTAATCAGATAGGACATCGAGCATTACAAACTTAGTTTGACATACACTAGTTTTCTTTGGAGTAATTTTTCCCCATCATGTTTTATGTTGGGATTCGAATAATTCTCTTATAAATTTCACACCAATAAATGAGTTATCTAGATGATGTACGATACTTGTGTGAGGCTCACTTGATAGAGATGTCAGACATAGGTCTTTTGATATTTATGTGAGGGTTACTCAAACGATCTTATTTATTAAAGGTTTACATGATATTCATTCGAGCTAAAAGGTTATTTTCAGCAAATTAAAAGCAATTGTGTGTAATATGCATATCATGAATGTCTATGTGCATTTAGTTCAAAAAAGGCACACCTTATGTGCCTAAAAGGTTCATATGCGTGGATTCCAAGCTTTGCATTTGGTGTTCGAACGTGCTTTGGCATTTGAACATGGTTTTTAGGTATAAAAATCTTATATGATTTTCATGTCAAAAAGAGATTGATTATTTTTAACACAATGACGCGGCAATAAGAGAGAAAGGAAAGAGAAAAGAGAGAGGAATAAGTGTTTTGGCATTCACTTAAAATTTAATTAAAGTTTCATTTTTCAACAAACTTAAATATGTCACTTTAATTTGTTTTTAGGAGGTATTTTTACTTTAGTTACTCATTTTCTCAGTATATTCTTTACTTATGGATTGTAAGGTCTGTTACAAGTTAGATTCAATTATTATTTACTTGGATTGTCGTGAACAAAACTCTGATGAATTTATATTTGTAACAGGTCACTATTTTATAGTGGACTTATTCAAAGTATCAAGTAACATTAAGATGAAAGTGTGCGATGGAAATCTTAAGGACTTTTATTGTCTCAACAAATTCCCTGACAGCAGTGATGTGAAACCCGTTTTTCAAATAAGCTTCATAAATAGTGATGAAGACATGTTGGTAATAGCAAGCCTTCTCATCCAATAAAAGAATAACAAAATAGTTGTAAGGTTCGAGTTTAAATTTTGTCTTAATCTTGATTAATTAAGTTGAAATAATTAAAATTAACCTCAAAGGATAAAGAAATTTATGTTAGAAGTCAAGGTTAAATTGGGTCACAATTCGATGTTCATCTGATGCCCGACACACGGTTGTACATGGGATGGGCAAAGAGGTTGCACTTGATAGATGCCTAATTAGAACTTGAGCGTGCTTTTCAGAGACTCGCACATGATGCACGCTTGAGGAAATGCCGAAGCATGCTTTCCAGTGTGATCAACACTCGACGCGTACCCGGGTGGCACTAGACTCATTTTGGCCATGGCACCGAACACGTGCTTGACGCATGCTCGAGTGCTTGTATATTATAAATATGATGTTTAGTTGAATTTTGGTCATTTTTTGTAGAAGTTTGAGATAGGGGAGAGAAGGAGATGATGATAAGAGAGAATGAGAGAAGTTAAATAAGACTAATTTAAGTTATTCAAGTTAGATTTTTGGTGAGATTCAAGTTAAGATAAGTGCATTCTAAATTTTTTTTCCTTTGTTGCAATTATTTTCTCACTTTTTTGAGTATTTTTTATTTTAAATACTCATATA
>JAODPA010040462.1:0-12025 GCA_025585075.1 Nepenthes mirabilis | reverse complement strand
GGCCGGTGTTCATTTTCTTTTTCATCCGGTGTGTGTTTCTTCCCAAAAAAAAAAAAAAAACAAAAAAAAAGGGGGCCGGAGAGCTCTTTGTCTTTAAGGATGGAGTGCCCTCTTGGTGTTTTGAATCCGGTGCTCTCTTGGCTGGAGTTCTTTTCTTTTTTAGCCGGTTTGTTTTTTTTACCAGCCGGAGGTTTTTTTGCCTCCCAAAAAAAAAGAAATAAAAATTGAGGCCGGAGTGCTCTTTGTCCTTTTTGACGGAGTGCCCTCTTGGTGTTTTTGATTCCGGTGCCCTTAAAGGCCGAAAAAAAAAAATTTTCAAGTGCCTTGCATTTGTTTGTTCCGGTGCCCTTGTTGGCCGGAATGTCCTAATGGCCTGAGCTCTCTTTTCCGGAGCTCTTATAGTCGGAATGCTTTTTTATATCCGGATTGCCTCTTTTGCTGGAGTGTCTTTTGATGGACGAAGTGAAAGCAATCCGGAGTTCGGAGGCTGAGAGCTCTGGATTCCGGAGTGCAAGAACCTCGGTTTCCGGAGTGTGCCGTTATAGTCTAGAGTGCCTTCACCCTGGAGTGATTACATCCGAAGATTGGATTGTTTTCGCTGAGGACGGCGTGCATTATATTCGCACCCAGGCCGGAATGGCTTGCTTTTGTCTTCTAAAAAGCTGGAGTGCTTTCTGCAGTGGCCTTCTCTACCTAATGAATGCGGCGACTCGATCTGCTTTCTGCTCACTATTGGACGGAGGGAGTTGTTGCAATGTCTGGAGCGAAAAAGAGCTTGCCTTTTCGGATAGACGGACTGCCTCTACGCTCTAATTTGGATGGACTAGTTTTGGCGCTGTGCCCGGAGTGCAGTTGCCTCTGCGAGATGTTGACACTTGCTGGACGGAGTTGTGTGGACGGAGCTGTTTTCACCTCCGATATCGTTATTGTATTTTGTGTCTAATGTCCTTAGTCACAGTTTATTTTGGGTTACCCCTTTTCTATGTTTCTCTTACCTAGTTGGCAAAACACTGGGTATAAAACATAGCTTTTGTACACTCTTTTAAATTTAATACACCTAATTACTTACCAAAAAAAAATATTATAAGCGAATTCAGCTAGTGCCAAATAAGTATCGCATGATCCTTTCATCTCAAAAACAGAGGCCCTCAACATATCTTCAAGAATCTGAATGGTACGCTCAGATTTGCCATCGGTCTGGGGGTGATATGCAGTACTGAACTTCAACTCTGTCTCCAACTCCTTATGCAAGCTCTCCCAAAACCTTGAGACAAAATGTGGATCTCTATCAGACACAATGGAGGTAGGAACTCCATGAAGCCTCACGATCTCATTTACATACAACTGAGCCAACTTATCACGCGAATAGGTCGTCCTGATCGCCAAGAAGTGGGCAAACTTCGTTTGCCGATCAACTATAACCCATACGATGTCATGATTCCTAGGAGTCCTTGGCAAACCCGATACAAAGTCCATAGCAATGTCCTCCCATTTCCAGCTCGGGATTGGTATTGGCTGTAACAGTCCAGAAGGCTTCCTCCTTTCTGCCTTCAGTTGCTGACATACCAGGTACTTCTCCACGTAAGCCACGATATCTCTCTTCATATTTCTCCACCATAAGGTTTTTTTCAGATCCTGATACATTTTATTCGTCCTCGGGTGGATTGTATACCGAGACCGATGAGCCTCCTTCAAAATTTTCTCCTTCAACCCTCTATCATCCGGTACACATAATTGATCTCTAAACCTCAACACACCATCAGCCCGGATGTTAAAATTAGCTCGAGACTCTTTACTCAAATCACTAACAATATCCATGAGGAACGGATCATTCACCTGCTTCTCTTTAACTTCACTAACTACCTCTGGTTGAATTTGAAAGTATGACAGGAGCATTCTATCACCTTTGGCATAGCGTTGGATATCGCACTGCTTCAAATTATCCAACATCTCCATCTGTTTGACCTGCAGGTGCGCCACATAACCCGATCGGTGACTCAATGCGTCCGCTACTATATTGGCTTTCCCAAGCTTGTACTGTATCTCGCAATCATAATCTTTCAGAAAATCGAGCCATCTCCTTTGCCTCATATTGAGTTCCTTTTGCGAAAACAGGTACTTCAAACTTTTGTGGTCTGAATATACAAGAAACCTCTCACCATATAGATAATGTCTCCAAATTGTTAATGCAAAGACTACAACGGCAAGCTCGAGGTCATGAATAGGGTAATTTTTCTCATGCACCTTCAATTGCCTAGATCCATATGCCACGACTTTACCGTGCTGCATCAACACACAACCTAGACCCACCTTAGAGGCGTCGCAATACACCTCAAAGGCTCCGGAACCCTCCGGAATGATCAGCACCGGAGTGGTGGTCAAACGATCCTTTAGCTCCTGGAAGCTCAGATCACACTCTTCTGTCCACACAAACTTAGCCTCTTTCTTCAGCAACCGAGTCAGAGGCATAGCAATCTGCGAGAAATTCTCTACAAAACGTCTGGAATATCCCGCCATACCCAGAAAGCTCCTAACCTCGATCACAGAAGCTGGTCTGCTCTAATTTATAATAGCCTCTATTTTCTTGGGATCTACAGAAATGCCACCATCAGAAATCATATGCCCCAAAAACATTACCTTCTCGAGCCAGAACTCACACTTAGCTTGGCATACAATTTTTCCTCGCGGAGCACTTGAAGTACCTTCCTCAAATGAATTTTGTACTCCTCATGACCCTTTGAATAAATCAAGATATCATTAATGAATACCACCACAAATTTATCCAAGTACAGCCTAAAAACCCTATTCATCAAATCCATAAAAGCAGCTGGAGTATTTGTGAGACCGAAAGGCATAATAAGAAACTCATAGTGGCCATAACGTGTCTGAAAAGCTGTTTTAGCCACATCCTCCGGCTTGATCATCAATTGGTAATAACCGGACCTCAAATCAATCTTTAAAAACACTCGAGATCCTTGCAACTGATCAAATAAATCATCAATGCGCGGTAGAGGGTATTTTTTTTAATCGTGATCTTATTCAACTCACGATAGTCAACACACAACCTCAATGACCTATCTTTCTTCCTTACGAACAACACCAGTGCACCCCAAGGAGATACACTCGGTCTGATAAAACTCTTGTCTAACAGCTCCTACAATTGCAACTTCAACTCCTTCAATTCAGCCGGAGCCATACGATAGGGGGATTTAGAAACTAGACTAACACCAGGAACAATAACAATCTCAAACTCAATCTCCCGGTGTTGAGGCAATCTAGGTAACTCCTCTGAAAATATATCCTCAAAGTCACAAACAACCAAGATATCCTTAGCCGGCACACTATGACTTCCAGTATTTCAGGCATATGCCAAGTAAGCTCTACATCCACTTCTTATCAAATGCTTAGCATGTAAAGCAGAGATCAATATAGGCTTCCCCTTTTTCTTAATGCCTTGAAAGAAAAAGGGCTCCATTCAAGAAATATTAAAACAAACCCGCTTCAGAAAACAGTCGATATTGGTATGGTATTTAGCCAGCCAGTCTATTCCTAGGATCACGTCAAAATCACCCATGTTCAACAACACTAAGTCCACAACCAAACGGTTCCCATTCACCTCAACTATACATTATGGATACATAACATTCATAATCACAGAAGATCCGGTGGGAGTACACACAGATAATTCACAATCCAAAATACACGGGGTAGATACAATATAGCATGCAAATCATGGAAAAACAAAGGAATGGATAGACCACGAGTCAAATAATATATATGCAGAAACTCCACAAATAGAAAGGGTACCTTCCACAACATTCGGAGATGCCTCCGGATTTTGAACAGCCACCGCGAAGGCCTTTGCTGAGACAGTAGGCTTTTTTCCTTCCAACCTCAGAGGTAGCGAACAGTCCCTGAGAATGTGGCCTTGCTGCCCACATCTGAATTATGCTCCCAACATCTTACGGCATGCTTGTCCCGGATGTTTCTTCCTACAGAAGGTACAATCATCAGCCAATGCTCTAGTACTGGTTACTGACTGAGTCGGTACAATACTCTTTCCTTTATCAGTCGCCCTAGTCTTCTTGGACGGTCCAAAAGACCCCGCAGCTGATCTGGTACTTACCCCAGCTCGGCTGGCGGTCCTCTTCGCGTAAAATCTCTCTGTTTCAGCCTCCTTCTCATAAATCACTGCTTGGTTCAGGATCTCGGCATAAGTTTGGAACTTTAAAACAGACAATAACTTTCTAATGTCACCCCGCAGCCCTTGCAGGAACTTCTTCGCTTTTCTCAGCTCATCCTCAAC
This sequence comes from Nepenthes mirabilis, assembly GCA_025585075.1. Lineage (NCBI taxonomy): Eukaryota > Viridiplantae > Streptophyta > Magnoliopsida > Caryophyllales > Nepenthaceae > Nepenthes > Nepenthes mirabilis. The sequence continues at coordinate 7,719 of JAODPA010040462.1, read as the reverse complement.
GTAGAAAGGTGCAAAACGGGACAACTCTATGAACTTGGCATCATACTCCTTGACCGTCATGTTCCCTTGTCTCAATCTCATAAACTCTTGCTCCTTCTAATCTCGGAGACTAGATGGGAAATACTTTTCCAGAAATGCATTCTCAAACATTTCCCAGGTAATGGCTTCATTAGGCACTCCCATTGCCCTTTTCTGCATATCTCACCAACATCAGCTTCACCTTCCAACTTCTATGCCGCAAAGGTGACCTTTTCTCTATCGGTACAGCCAAGCACAGCGAATATCTTCTTCATCCTTTTCAACCACACGTTTGCTTCAGCCAGATCAGGCTTTCCTAGAAAGCCCGGTGCTCGTTTAGCTGTGAATCTATTATATGTCATAGGACCAAGAAGTGTCGGAGTTGGCGCAGGTGCAGGAATCGGAGCCATGTGCTTTTGCTCGACAGATTCTACTACATTAGTCATCCTCTCTAATAGGTCAATATAAGCGGCCTCTCTATCATAAGGCGTGCTAGTGCCACCGTGGTCGTTCCTTCTACCTCTTCTACTTGCCATTCTATAATCAATGCAAATATAATGCTATAAGGATAAGGATTCAATAGAATGAGAAAGAAATATTCAACAATTTTAAGGAATTTTAAACCTATCCTAAGAACCAATCTCTTAAAGGTCTTAACTGTCTTAACTTCCTCTACTTATTCCTACAGGAATTCTATTCAAAGATTCAATCCTATGCTTCTGTTTTTCGGTCGATCAATTTCTAAGACATTTCAATTCTCTGATACCAAATGTGACGGAATGGATTTTTTTTCTCAAAAGCTTCCGTCAAGACAGGAATATGATAACTTATAAGCACACAACTAACAATCATTCACAAATCTTCCTACAACAAGCCTACACAGGATCACATGTGCCATCCATGGCATAAATCTACAAAAGCGTTAGCTACACTAATAGTTCAATAACGAGATGCCGTTTAGGACCTGTATAGTATATCTACAAGTTTAGAGCGGAAGATAAACTAATTGTGACGGCCCGTACTTATTTACACCATACAGTCACCGTCAGGACTAAAAGTAAACAATATTACTCGACATAAAATTAATTTCTTTTCTTTCACACAGGATCTCACGAGGCCGGACTGTATAAAGCTGGCCCACTGGTTTGATTTCAAACTTGTCTGGCCAACTCTACAATTAGCCGGACCTAATTGCCCTGAGATGCTTACTAAAAATTATAACTTTTATTCATAACACCGAAACATGCTAACATTGATAAGTTAAAACAGCGGAACAGTTTTACAAGTCTCTACAAAATATCAAAATAATTAAACAAGTTTTTCATTTAATCAGCTCCGGCCAACCGAACTATTTGGCTGCGCCATAAGGTCCTACTCAACTTCGTCCTCCATGAGCCTTTCGTCATCTGAAAACAACAAGAGTGAGCTACAAAGCCCAGCAAAATACTCACATGCAGAAAACAGAGAACATAAACATATATATATAAGCGAACATGGCTTACCGTACGAAAATCATCACGTCTTTAGTTCGGAATTTCCTTAGTATTTTTCTCATTATCTTGTCTTCTTTAAAACTCATAAAACCATTTAAAATTCTTATCATCTTTAGGGACTGGACGGGGGCGGCCAACATTGAGGACGGATTATGTGTAACCCCACAACCTAAAGCCGTATCCTCTCATTATGCTCCTCGGGGCAGGAGGTAATGCCTTTAACCCGGCATACGGGGCCGTAGTCTATAGTTCTTATGCCACCGGAAAGTCCCCTCCTATGGCCCAGGAGGCAATCCTCGAGTGTCACTCCAATATCATTCATCCATCTTTAACAGCAAGTTTAAGGGAGACTCGGTTCATAGTTCATATCTTTTCATGGCCATTCATCATAGTTCGAAAGTCGGAAGTCATAGAGTTCCACTTGCTGTCCGGATTAATACGTTTTTCTTCTTCTTAAAGCCTTTGTTCTTAACTTCATCAGTTGAAGTTCGTATAACCTTTCCTTTATCTTAAAGCCGAAGATTCCTTTCTTAAAAGTCATAAGTCTTATTCGTCAAAGCAGGAAGTCTTTTCCTTAAAACCGGAGTGCCTTATAAGGGCGAAGTTCTTCTAAAAGGACGGAGTTCTTCAAAAAAGACGGAGTACGTTTTCCCAAAAGTCTGGAGCTCTTTTTCTAACAAGGATGAAGTACATTTTCAGCAAAATTACGGAGTTCTTTTTACTGAAAGCCGGAGTTCTTTTTCATTAAAAGCCGGAGTTCCAAAAGCCGAAATTCTTTTAAAAGGGCAGAGTTCTTTTCTGAAATCCGAAGTTCTTAAAAGCCGGAGTTCTTCATTCATAAAGGCCGAAGTTCTTTCTTAAAAGGATGGGGTACTTTTTCATAAATAGACGGAGTGCTTTTTCATCAAAGTCCGGAGCTCCTTTTCTAAAGAGGACGAAGTACTTTTTTTTTCTTTAATCGTCTTAAAGCTGAAGTCGTTTTCTTAAAAAGACGGAGTTTGAAAACTGGAGCTCTCGGCGGCGTACTTTGCTCAAAAGGCGGAGTTCTTCTTCAAAGGCGGAGTTCTTTCTCAGAAGGGCTTAGCTCTAAAATCAGACTGATTCTTTCTTTAAAATTCGGAGCTCTAAAACCGGAGTGTTTCTTTCTTTAAAATCCGGAGTGATTCTTTCTTTAAAATCCAGAGCTCTAACACCGGAGTGTTTCTTTCTTTAAAATCCAGAGTGATTCTTTCTTTAAAATCCGGAGCTCTAAAATCGGAGTGACTTTTCTTTAAAATCCAGAGTGCTAAAATCGGAGTGACTTTTCTTTAATATCCGGAGTGTTAAAACCGAAGTGACTTTTCTTTAAAATCCAGAGTGCTAAAACCGGAGTGACTTTTCTTTAAAATCTGGAGTGCTAAAACTGGAGTGACTTTTCTTTAATATCCGGAGTTCTTTCTCCTTTAGAAGCCGAAGCTCTAAAGGTCGGAGTTCTGTTTCTTTAAAATTCGATGCTCTAAAATCCGGAGTGATTTTTCTTTAACAAAAGACAGTGTGCTTTTTCATCAAACGGATGGAGTGCTCTTGAAAGACGTAAGAGTCGAAATTCCTTTTCTTTAAAACTGGAGTACTTTTCAAAAGAGGACGGACTACTTTGTTCATAGAAAGATCGGAGTTCTTTGGACGGAGTTCTTTTCTTTAATGATGCAATTATCACAGTTCATTTAAGTTGACAGAAAATTATTCTCCCAGCAGAACAAAACCAAATATCATGAAGTCTTTTCTTTAAACATGCAATTATTGAACAATAATCATACCTTAAGCATCAGATAAAAAGGAATAGAATAACATCATAAAAGTTCATATAAAATCAGATATACTAGCGTAGGAATCATGCATAATCATGAGTTTGAAAAACAGGGGTGAGTATCTTACCTGAATTTCTTTATTTTGCCTTGAACTTGTGGTCTTTCCCTACTAGCAAGCCCTATCGAGTGCCCCTTTTCCCCCCACTCTGATTCTTATTTATAGGCCCTTGGGCCTGGTAGCCGTCGTTAAGGTTTGGCAAATTCTCAGGATTTTCTAATTATAAGGTTTTCCTTATTATATATTATTTCCTTATACTTGGTTTCCTTATTACAAAGTTTCCTTACGGTTATTTCCTTATACACAATTTCCTTATTAAATTTTATTTCATTGTATTCAATTTCCTTATTTATAGTGGTTTCCTGATTACGCATCCGGGTCAACTAACTGGCGTTGATCGAATCACTTTTCTTTTTCCCGTCCTTCCCCCCATTTACGTTTCCTGGCCAACATTTCACATCGACCGGAGTACTCCTCCCCTTACACATTCTGGCCCACACTCATTGACCAGATTACCATCCTTAACGTATTATTTTGACTCGACATCGGGGATTTTCTATGTTTTGTACTCTGGGCCATTACCAAATTATTCTTACATGACTTCCGGTCAACACTTGTTGACCGGATCATCAACTTTGGCTTTACCAACAACAAAGACACTCTGGCCTTCAAGGCTACTTTGGCCTTACCCGGCTGGACTTGATTTTCATCAAGGAAAATTTGGACTTCTTTTCAAGGGTATTCCGGACTCCTTTTTCAAGGAAATTCGGACTAGATTTCCATAGAAATTCAGACTGGGTTTTCATTAAGGAAGGACCGAACTTGATTTCAACTTAAAGCCGATTTACTTTTCTTATTACATTTTTCGGTCAACGATTATAAGGACTTGGTGACTGAAATTTCCTATCTTCTAGAATCTGGGTCGTCACACTAATAACCTGCAGAAGCATAATTTTTCCTTTTTAGTTTCTCATACATCATGCATTCTATACAAAATCCACATATCCATGAACATCCATAGATACAAAATTAGTATACAAAATCGCATGATCAGACAAGTCTTTACATCAACTGCTCTGCACAAAAAATAGCTCCAAATACTTTAAGTCCTCAAAAATCTTCAAGATTTCCTTCGGTCACTCTTTCTTGTCGGGCACTAACTCTACTGTCTCATCTGGAGGGGGAAAAACAATAAAATAGTGAGCTGGGGCCCAGTAAGGTACATGCACATGAGCAGAAAAACAGTGATGCAGAACGGTCATATAACTATGTATAAATAGAACGCTTAATCAGAATATAATCGAGAAAATAGAGAAAACATACTTTGACGGTATTAAACTTAAGAATCAGAAATCAGTAGTCGGTAAACAACAATCAGTAAACGTTAATTAGCAAACGAAAAACGGTAAGCAGTAGTCGGTGTTCAATATTCGGTAAACTATAAACAGTAATCGATACTTGGTAAACAGAAAACGGTACTCCATAATCGATAATTGGTACGGTAAATGGTAACATAACATATTGGTAACAGACCCTGCCAATATACCCTACTAGCTGAGGGGGCGAATAATCGAGGATAGATTGTATTCACTCCACACAATCTAAGGCCTGTGATGGTATCCCATCTCACAGGATCAGTACGATATGCCACCCGAAGGTAGGCTGGTAATAGTAATTCCTTCTGACCGTAACGCCCGGAGGAAGGATGGACCACAAATAACTCCATGGACAGAGTTATCCTCGATTACTATCGAAAAGTCCTAAGGCATGCCGGAGAACCTATCTGGACTGTAGTCAGTCTCGGGTCTTAAATAACAGTAATAGAAATAACCTCTTTATTAAAAACCCTCTTTCACAATCATAGTTTCACAATTTTCTTTCAGTTAACTTCAGAACATACGGTAATGATCTAAAACTCCTTTAGTTTTACTTCAACGGTGCATGAAATTTTCATCGGTACAAGTCCGTGCAAATTTTTAGAAACAAATTATACAGGGAGCTTCTCTTCAATATCAATTAACTTTTATATAACTGGAGCTTTGGTTAAAAATCACTAAAACCCTTTCATTTTCATACTTAGCGCTTTGCCAAAGCCTTCAGACTCAAATTGATCGCTATACATGTGCTTATTTATGAAATAAATGCCATAAATCCATACATATACATTAAATCATGTAATTTACTCAAACTTCACAATATTTTCGAGCTAGGGTTTCATCACATATTTTTGGTAGCAAATCGAACAACATTTACATGCATGTACATAAAATCGAAACCAAAATTTGCAATAAACACGGGTAAACACAAAATCTAACCAAATAATTGAAGGAAACATGGTTCATTTACTTTAAACATGCATCAACATCATTTTAGAGCATCTTTATCAACTTTAAAGCAAGAAGGAATGGTAAAAACGAAAAACAATGTCCGTAGTACACTTGCCTTGGCCCAATCTACCGTTATTTCTACCGGAAGTGGAATGGAACAAGTGATTCTCCTCTTTCCCCTTCTATTCTTCCTCTTCTTCGTTCGTGCGTCTTCTCTTTCTCTCCCACTTTCCTTTTCCTCTTCTATTTATAAATAAATGAAATCAGAACGCGGGTAAAAGTCGGGGCCGCGCTCAGCTTGCCTCGAGTGCTCAGCGAGCGGGCCGTATTCTGTTTTTTGCACTCGAGCGGCGAGCGGTGACATTCTGCCAAACATGATCGAGCAGCCAGCGGGCGCACGGCAAGCGGGGTACATCCTGTTAAACAAGCTCGAACGGCCAACGGGCGCGTGGCGAGCGGGCTAGCTACTAGATTTTACGCTCGTTGCAGCGCCTCGGGCACACAGCAGGCGCCACAAGGCTGCTTGCTGATCTCAAATATTTTTTCCAACTTTTTACTTTCAAACATCATTTTTCACTATATGTTTGGCCTCTTAATGATACACATCATTTTAATTACTTTCAATTTTCACGTTTTTGGTTCTAGGGCCTCACAATAACCGAGTATAAACAATAGTAAAAAGACACGATTTTTGGTGACGACGAGAAAACTCGATACTCACGGTAATCGAGAAAAACCCTCTGGGCTTCAATGGCCAAGGAAGCAATGCACTATGAAAATCAACTTACAGACAGGGTGGTAACAACATGCTATCCTAACCGACTTACTCCCGTCTTGTGATCCCTACCAAGGAACTCCTTGGATTTGCCCGCGGAAATAGAACCGGACACCTTCCAGTCTTCACGTCAATCTTCCCTCTCTATCCACTGGAATTGCCGAACAGTATCGAGTCTCCTTCTTCAATGCACCGATGTCTCCAACGAAGGTAGAATGACGGAGGTGTGTTAAACAGTTAAGAGAAAAATATAGAGAAAACTATTTAGAACATGAGGGTTAAGATTGAGCTTTTAGTTTTCTCAAAAGAATCAAGACCAATGGAGTATGAATGAGATTCTTCTCAAATGGGGCACGAAATTGGTCTGTCAAAAGTCCTTAGGGTTCCGAAAACATAAGCCAAGTATTTATAGAAGGCTCAAAATTTACATTTAAAAACTTGCCTGTTGCATCAGCGGTCGAGCGCAGCTCGAGGGCGTGGCGGGCGCACAGAGGGTTTCTAGAGAAACCCTACGTGCGCTCGAGCACGGGTGGCGCATAGTGAACGGGAACCATTCTAAATTTTGGGCTTGAGCCGGTAGTGAGCGTACAGCAAGCGACGACCATTCTGGATTTTGAGCTCGAGCGGGTAGCGGGGCACGGAGGGCGTGGAGGCTTCGGACGGGCTCGAGCGACTGGAGAACGGAACGGATAGAACAGATATGTATTGATACGTAACTCGACTCCCCATAATGCGACATCGATACAATAGGACATATAGTCATGGAATATGCTAATTAGACAAATGTCTCTAACAATCTCCCCCCTTGGCAATTCCGTGACAAAACCCATAAAATAAATAAATACAAGTGAATCACGGGTTCAGATACCATTGAGATGAACCCGTGTACATAAAAATCTATGCCTAGTGAGAAATAAAAGATACAAAAAAATGTAAAAGCTACACTAGAACTGCTGTGGCGATGTGATGATAACGGCGTTGACTGTGTAACAGAATTTTTCTAATGATAACGGCGTTGACTGTGTAACAAAATTTTCCTTGTCAAGCAAGGTTAGTATCAACAAGACAAAATATAATAAGGGAGAATAACAGCATGCACTGTAAATAAGCATGAGATACAAGCAGTACTGAAATATAAATAGTAATAACATATAACGAAAATAACAAGTCTCCCCCTAACGAAAATAACAAGACTCCCCCTAACAGTAGGAATAACCGAAACCAATATCTCCCTCCCCCTAACGAAAATAACAAGACTCCC
>JAODPA010040451.1:0-12025 GCA_025585075.1 Nepenthes mirabilis | reverse complement strand
TGTTCGAGGCCGGACTTCTTTGTAGTTCAAAAGCAGAACTCCTTTTTATTAAGCAGGGCCAAAGTTGATAAACCCATTCGATTTTTGTCTTAGGGCAACCTCATTATAATTTCCGGTCAACTAGCGTTGACCGGACCCGATGACTAATATTCTAGGTTTTGAAATTTGGGTCGTTACATTATCTATTTTGTAAAATAGTCTATGATAACTATGATGAACTTTCTCTATCCTGACACAAAGAGTAACAGGCTTAGTATGTCGAGCCCCCACTGGGTGAATGGCGAGGGTGACTATAGGGTCTAGAGTTCTGTGTGCAGTTGATATGGGATATCACCATAAATCTTACAATTTTCACATTTCTTCATGAAGTTCATAGCGTCTCTCTTCATCATGGGCCAATAAGTAGCCCTACCACATGAATTTGAACACCAGGTTCTTGCCCTTTACGTGTAATTGATAAATTCGAGTATCTTTTGTACGGAGTCAACCAAGTATCGCCATCTGAAATCTGAAGTATTTATTCTTCTAAAACTTCTACGCTCGAGATTGTAAGGATTTTTCGCATCTCTCTGACGTATTACTCAAGGTTCCCAATTGCTACCGCTTTTGCTAACTGATCTGCTTTCCAATTATCTTAGCTCAGGATGTGGCAAATTTTCACCTTGTTGAACGACTCGGTCATACCCTTTACTCTAGCAAAATATTTTACGAATAATGAACTAGATGTCTTAAACTTTTCAATGATTTGGTTGACGATTAGCTTTGAATTGCTATGAACGATCAGCCTTTTGACTGAGCATTTCTTTATGAGTCTAAACCCAGCTAATAAGGTTTCATACTCAGCAACGTTAGTGGTAAAAAATCTGAGTGTCATCGAATATTTTATCTTTAACTCATGATATATCTTAAGTAATAAATAAGAGGAAGATGTTTACGAGACTCGCTCTTTGATATATCTTCTGGTATTCCTCAATATATCATTTTTTATAGACAGTACAAATGACACGTCTTGATGATCCAGATTAATATATGAATGAGGAAGCCACCCTAATACTCTTAGATGCTCAAATGGAGGCGGGTTCAATCTTTAAATTTTTAAATTTAGATCCTATGTACCATAAAAATACAAACAAGAGGTAAGAAGTATATGAGACTCGCTCTCCAATATACCCTCCGACACTCAAGTTGTTGATCTTTTTATTTGAATGAGAAAAATATAAGCAAATGGATGCGAGAATGTAGAGGATGGGGATGAGTGTTTATATGGAAAGTAGGGCTCCTTTTAATGCACTTGTTTGTTCCCTCTTTTATTTTCTTTCTTTCTCTCTTGTGCCTTTTTCTCTTTCTCTTTCTTTCTTTCTCTTAGACACTGTTCACAATGTGTATGCAGAATGGTAGCCATTGGAATCCCTTTCTCAGTCATATGAGTGAGGTATTTATAGGGGGGACATGCCCTTGAAATGGGGACACATGGCGTTGGCGTGTGCTGGGAAGCTAGCCACCAACTCTGCTTATTTGGCGTGTGCTGGAGGGTCAGTCGTCGACTCTGCTGATTTGCGTTCGTTGGGAAGCCTGCCACCAACTCTGCTGATTTGGCATGTTAGGTGACGTCAGTCCTGTAATAATTGAGCGTGCTCTGGGAACTATGATTTCCTGTGGAGGTAGCATGTTGCAGAGAATGCATACTCCTTGGTAATAGTGAGGCGTCTGAGCTGGCGTGCTCGGTCACCTTGCCCCCCTTTTTTCCTGATCTGATGATTCAGAGATGAAAAGATAGTCCTCATACCTAAAAAGTCTTCTGGGTTTCTATCAAATCCTTGAGTTCATAGAGTTAGGTTCTCGGACGTTAATTGGGAATTTTGCCTTCTAGAGGCCCTCGGGATTTCAATATTATGTTCTTGGCTTCAGGTCCTCGAGATCTTATTAGAGACACAGGTCTCTTAGAGTGTCCTCTAGCTTCCTGGGTTAAATTGGTCTCTCAGACCATTGTAGCCATTTGGGCTTCTTGGGACGCTGGTCCACGTCCTTGGGCTTCTGAGGCCAACTTAACCTCTTAGGCTAAATTAGGCTTCTTGGGCCTCTTGGGACGTGAAGGACAGTCTTTGGGCCTCTTAGGCCGAATCATCCTTGTAAGCCTCTTGGTTTGTAGACTTAACATTTTTAGACCTTTCTCTCCGGGCCCTGGGTGCCGAGACCCATCATTAGCCTCCCATGTTAAAGGGTTTGAGAACCTCAACCGTTTGACTTGTCTCGAAAGTACTCTTCTACAGTGGCAGTCCGCGGGTACCGCACCTGGATGGAAGGAGTCCTCTCACATCAGTCTAAGCCCATCTTATTAGTCTGAGACCCACCTAGCGCTGCCATTTGGATTTCTGCAAAGCATTAAATGCGCCATTAATTGAGGTGATGCCGCCTCGGGAAGCCAAAGCCCACGACCTTTCCCTGCGTATGGGCTACTGACACGTGGCAAGGGTTATGATAAGGGAACTGTTTCACATTTTGAAATTCCTTTAAGTTGCCTTCTTTTCTCCATTTCTTCCTCCTTCATTTCTTGCGCATCTTTACCGTTTTTCTTGCTTCCCAAACCCTTCGCCGTCGTTCCTCTTTTCTTGTTCCCGTAGAGATCCTTCTTCCGCTCCCATGGCTCCTGGGGTTAAGGAAATCACTTCCTCTCTTTCCCTTAAAGATCTTGAGGACATTCGTGCGAAGTATAGCATTCCGGATTCAATGGCGATGGTGGTTCCTGGAGCTGCTGAAAGAGCGTGCAGCCCTCCTGACGGCTTTATCACTGTTTACGAAGTCCATTTCAAGGGTGGGCTTCACTTTCCAGTCCCTCTGGAGCTGTACCACATTATGATGGAGTTGGGCATTCCTTGGCGAGACTTCAACCCAACGCCGTTAGGTATTTGGTTTCTCTTTGTGTATTTGCACACTGCCATAAGAAAGTGCTTAAGGTGTCAATGGTGAAGGTGAGGTTTTGCTTTACTCATAACTTAGACTGGATCACCATGACTCCTCGTTTGGAGTTCTCCGTCATGAGTGGAGGAAACCCTGACTCTACCAAAAGGTGGAAGGATAAATTTTTCTTCTTGGGCGTCTGGGAGAACTGGTCCCTCTCCCTTACCTGGGAAAACGTGGCGAGCAAACACTGCTTAGACTCCACCAACGAGGAGAGGGAGATTGCTAAGGCGGTCACAACTTAGTGATGGCCAAACTTGGCAGCTTTAATGTTGGTAAATGAAATACTTGGTTGACACCCGAGAACTTGGCGAAGGCTAAGTGGGTGACTATGGCCAAGGACTCCAACGCCGCCGCTCCTACAAAGAAGAAGAAGAAGAAGAGATTGAGGAAGAAAGGGAGTTCTCTTACAATCGAAGAGCCATCCGAGAGGCTACAGAAGAGTCATCGGAATGAGGCTTCGAAGCGTCCAGTGTCAATTGTTGAGTACTCCTCATCCAACGATGATGATGTCGTGATCGCGCCTCTTGTCAGGAGGTGAGGGGTTTGGTCATTGAACCCACTGTGGAGCCCAAGGTTCTCGGACCTTCTTCTGCTGCCGAGATCATCGGTGAGGTTTCGGATTTTCTTGGTGGTCCATCCGAGGACCTTAGCGTTTTGGGGGCCGCGGAGGGGGCTGAAGATAACCAGGGTGAGGAAGCGGCAACGATCTTAACTATTCCAGCCTTGGAAGCTGCTGAGGTTGAGGAGCCCTACGGAGTGGAGCCAACCGTCGACGCTCCTATTGAGGATACCGTCAAGATCCTAAGTGGCGACGAGGTTGAGATTGCAGCCTCAGAGGCCCCTGAAGTCGTTGAGCTTCCAGTTTCTGACGGTCTCTCACCCGGGGCCGTAGCTGATGTCCATGCGACGCCTATAGCTGAGCCGTTGGAGCCTGAGGTTGCAAGAGAGGGTGGCCAAAGCCACGACTTTCTCGTCTCTAGGGTACTTCACTATCTTTCTAGCTGTCTTACTTTCTGTTGTTTATGCTTTAATGAACTTGCCTTTTCTTGCAGTTCTAGGATCTGGTCGGGAGCCTCAATCAACTCATTGGCGAGGTTGCCCAGGCCTGTTCGGAGATAGAGTCCTTAAGGGTCGTTGGAGAGAGCAGCCAACAGATACAAGTAGAGCTTGTTGAGGCTAATGCAAAGAATGCCTCTCTCGAGGATGCCTTGAAGCTTCAACAGATCCAATACGGGCTTCTCCAAGACAGGAACCTCCAGTTGGAGGAAGTGTTGAGGGCATTAGTGAAAGCTGTGGATATAGCGCCTCTGCTAGAGGGCAAGTACTGGGACGACATCAATTTGTGCCGGCGACTGATGCGGTTGCTATATCCGTGATTTCCAACGACCATGTTGGATCCTTAGAATGCTAGCGCCACATGCCCAGGAGACGTGTATGGCATCGCACGGAGGCCATTTCCAGGATCCTCTCGTCCGGGACCTTCGGGTGATCCTCGACCTTCAGAGCAGCAGGGGAGTTCAGGCTAGGTAAAGGGTTCTCAACCACACAAAGAAGGGCAGCATGGGACCACCCTTCCGCGAGGTCTCTCCAAGAGCTAGTTGCTGTAGAGCTCTCCTTATCTCTCTCTTTCTCTTTTTTTTTTGTTGTTCATATGTCGAGCACATGAATAAAATGGACATTTATTTTAAGCTCAAGTGTTTGATTCTCCCCTCGGATTTCTAGAGTGTTTGGTTCTGGTGCGTCATGGCGCTAAATAAGTTGGCCTTGCGCCCAATTAACGTCTGAGCTTTTTGTCATGCGACCTCTTGGGCCACTTGGATAAATACAAGTTTTGAAATACAACCTCCTAGGCCGCTCGGACGGGACCGAGTTTTGAAATACGACCTCTTGGGCCACTCAAACAAAGTCGAGTATTGAAATACGACCTCTTGGGCCACTCGGACGGGATCGAGTTTTGAAATACGACCTCTTGTGCCGCTCGAATGAAGCCGAGTTCTGAAATACGACCTCTTGGGCCACTCGGACGGGACCGAGTTTTGCAATAGGACTTCTTGGACTGCTCGGACGAAGCCGAGTCTTCAAATACGACCTCTTGGGCCGCTCGGACTGGACCGAGTTTTGAAATACGACCTCTTGGGCCGCTTGGACGGATACGAGTTTTGAAATACGACCTCTTGGGCCGCTTAGACAAAGCTAAGTTTTTTTTTTAGGGGCAAGAGGGTCGTTTCAGTTTTGCTTAGGGACAGTCTAAGTTTGGCAAGTTACCTGGATAGCAGGCAATCGTTCATTACTGGTAATATCTTCTGAGGTGTGCGGCGTTCCATGTTCGGGGTACCAGCTTGCCCTCTTGGGTGCACAACATGTACGCCCCGCCCTGAAGGATGGCAGAGACCAAAAACGGCCCCTCCCAATTCGGGGAGAGTTTATTTCTACCGGCGTTTTTTCCTGTGGCCTCCACGCTTCTTAATACCAGGTCCCCTACCTCGAACTGCCACGCCTTTACCTTCTCATTGTAATAGCGAAAAATCTGCTGCTGGTATGCCGCTGCCCATAGCCTTGCTTGGTCGTGGACTTCCTCGAGCATGTCGAGGTTTTCCCAGAGCCTCTAGCTGTTGTCGGTCGAACTGAAGCATCCAACCCGCGGACTCGTGAGGCCTACTTCTATTGGGATGACCGCTTCAACCCCATAGTAGAGGCTAAAGGCGGTCTCCCTCGTGGGTTCCCTAGATGTCGTCCTGTATGACCAGATAACGGAAGGCAGCTCGTGTACCCATGATCCCTCGGAACACTCCAACTTAGTCTTAAGTCCATGCAAGATCGTGCGGTTTGTGACCTCCACCTGCCTATTGGCCTAGGGATACGGTACTGACGTGTGGACCAAGTTAATCTTTAAGCTAGCGCAGAACTTAGTGAACCGTTTCCTGGTGAACTGCGTCCCGTTGTCGATCATGATGCACTCCAGGATCCCAAATCTGCACACGATGTTCTGTCGGAGGAACTCAGTGGCATTTTGTTCTGTTATCCTGGTGAGTGGTACTGCCTCCACCCATTTGGTGAAGTAATCAATTCCTACAATTAAGAACTTCCTCTGCCCGGGTGCTACTGGGAGTGGTCCGAGAATGTCGAGCCCCTACTGGGCGAACGGCCACGGCGATTGGAGTGCTTGGAGATCTGTGTGGAGGCAATGACTCACGTTGCTATGGAGTTGGAAGTTTTTGCATTTGCGCACAAAATCTGTGGCATCGTACTTCATCGTTGGCGAATAGTATCCCTACCTCATGAGCTTAAAGGCCAGATTCTTTTCCCCGATGTGGGACCCGCATATCCCAAGGTGCACATCTTGGAGGGCATACTCGGCCTCCTCGGGGGTGAGGCACCTTAAGTAAGGGGTCGAGAATCCCCACCGGTACAACTGGCCGTCCATAACTGCATACCACCCTGCTGTCTTCTTTACCCTCGTGGCCTCGTTCGAGTCCTCAGGCAATGTGTAGTCAGATAGGTACCTCAAGTAGGGAGTCATCCAGGTGCTACTGTTAGACACTTGCATCACTTCTGGCTCGTGGTCCTCGGCACTAGATCTGTGTAGAACTTCGCCTATCCCCCGAGCATACTGTTCTGGATCTCCCGAAGCCGCTGCTCTTGCCAACGTGTCGGCCTTGGTGTTTTCTTCCCTCAGGATGTGGACGAACTCGACCGCCTTGAAGTCCAAAGTCGCACTCCTGACTTTGGAGAGGTAATTGAAGAGCTGTGGGCTGTTGACTTCGAAGTTCCCGCGGACTTGGTTAACGACCAATTCGGAGTCACTGTAAATGATTAGGTTTTTGGTCGAGCATTTCTTAGCTAACCGAAGTCCAGCTAGCAAGGCTTCATATTCTGTGATGTTATCGGTGGTCGAGAACCCCAAGGTTAGTGAATATTTTATTTCCAATCCCTCGGGCATGTGCAGAAGAACACCAGCTCTGCAACCGTCCTTCATCAAGGAGCCATCCACGTGCAGGGTCCACGTTAGTGCCTTGCTGAGCATGTCTACACCAGGCTGTTCCATTGCCATTGGCCAGTGCTGTTGTCTCTACAACGAAGTTCGTGAGGGCCTAACCTTTCAAGGTTGGTCTCGGGCAGAATTCGATATCGAATTATCTTAATTCAATGGCCCATTTGACCAATCGCTCGGATATCTTGGGCTTCTATAGGATGGCCCTCAATGGCTGGTTAGTCAGGACCACTATCTTATGCGCCTGGAAATATAGTCTGAGCTTTCACGCAGAGTAAACCAATGCCAAGGCAATCTTCTCCGTGAGCGGATACCTAGTCTCGGCATCCACTAGTATCTTGCTCACGTAATACACAGGCTGCTGTCTCCCGTGTTGTTCCTGTATCAGAGCCGAGCTCAAGGCCGTGTCGGACACGGAGAGATACAAATACAGCTCCTTGCCTAGTTGGGGAGAAGCTAAAAGAGGTGGGATCGAGAGGTAGTTTTTGAGACCTTGGAATGCATCCTCGCTGTCATCACTCCATCGAAAGTTTCAGGTCTTTGTTCCTCTCAGGGCCTTGAAGAACAGCAGGTGCTTCTCAGCCGATTTGGCCAGGAAACGGGAGAGGGCCGCCACCCGCCCGGTATGCTTCTGAACCTCCTTTACCGTCCGCGGGGACCACATGTTGAGAATAGCCTTTATCTTCTCCGAGTTAGCCTTGATCCCCCGATACGACACGATGTAACCCAGGAACTTCCCCAATGCTATGTCGAATGTACACTTGCTCAAGTTGAGCTTCATCAGGTGGGTCCTGAGTACGTGGAAGGCCTCGGCTAAGTCCTTTATGTAGTCACCGCTCGACCCGCTTTTGACAAGCATGTTGTCAACCTAGACCTCCACGTTCCTGCCTATCTGGTCCTAGAATATCTTATTTACGAGTCCCTGGTAAGTTGCACCTGCATTTTTGAGACTAAAGGGCATTACTTTGTAACAGTACATTCATTGGTCCATCATAAACGACATGTGCTCCTCGTCTTTGGGACTCATTTTGATCTGATTGTAGCCTTAGTACGCATCCATGAAACTTAAGAGCTCATAGCCGGACGTTGAATCTACAAGCTGGTCAATTCTGGGCAGTGGGAAGCTGTCCTTGGGGCACGCTTTATTGAGGTCCGTGAAATCTACACACATCCTCCATTTCCCACTACTCTTTTTCATCATGACCACATTGGCCAACTAGTCTGGGTATTGCACTTCTCGGACGAACCCGACATCTAGGAGCTTCTTGACCTCCTCGCGTATGGCCACCAGCTTTTCCGTGGAGTAATTCCTATGTTTTTGCCTGATGGGCTTATGGCGAGGATCAATGCCCAGCTTGTGGACCATGATCTTGGAGAAGATTCCCGGCATGTCACTAGGCGACCAGGCGAACACGTCCAAGTTCTCTCACAAGAAGCTGATGAGTTGGTCTCGAACGGACTCTGGCAGCGAGCTTCTTATGTGAACATACTCCTCTGGATCCCCAGGATCCAACGAGACTTGAACGGTTGGCTCCCCAAGCTGTGCCTGTTGTAGCGTGGTCTCGTCCCTTAGGTCGAGGTTCTCCGTTGGTTGTGGAAGGGCCGTTTGCGTGGTCTGTGCTAAGTAACACATTCGTCCCGTGGACTGATCCCCAAGGATTTCCTCCACACCATACGAGGTTGGAAACTTTATTTTTAAGTGCGGGATAGAAGTCACTGCACCGAAGGCGGCCAAGCAAGGGCATCGAGTATTGCATTGTAGACAGATGGCAGGTCCACGACCAGAAAGGTGAGGACCTTGGACGCTATCCTCGGATACATCCCTGGGTTACCTCCACCTTGATGATACCTTGAACAGGTATTGACTCATTATCCAGCCCATAGAAAGACCCTTCTGGTGCTCTCATTTGAATTTTCTTGAGTCCCAACTTGAAATAGGTATCGAGGTAGAGTAAGTTCCTAGAGCTTCCATTATCAATAAAAACTCGTTTCATCTAGTAGTCATTTGCTCCATCTGAAATGATTGTAATTACAACCAAAGGATCAGAGTGGGGGAAAGTTACATGGGCCATGTCCTTATTACTAAAGCAGATAACTTCGTTTTCATCTCCGGGTTCTATCCTCGGCCTCTTAGCTGCGGTGAGCTCCTGCCCGTTTTCTCTGACCGGCCGGCTCGATATCATGTTTACGACCCCCGCAGCCACTCTGTTTCTTGGGGGCTCAACTTCAACGTCATCGGCTGTTCCGGAAGCTTGTCCGGGTCTTTGCAAGAAGCGATTGAGGTGCCCCTCCTGATTAGCTCCTCTATCTCCTTCTGCAGAGTCCTACAATCCTTCGTGCTGTGGCCCCCGGAGCGGTGGTAGTTGCAGTATTTCGTCCGGTCGCCACCTCCCGGGTTCTTCAGCGGCTTGGGCCATTTCAGGAATTTTTCCTCTTGAATCTTCATTAGCACGCTAGTGCGGGTGTCGTTCAGTGGTGTGAAGTGCATAGGCCTCGGCTCTCTCCGAACGTTTTGTTCAGACTTGTTCTGCTTCTTTGCCGTCTGGGGACTCTAATAGTCCCCAGCCTTCCTCTTTCCTTCCACCGTCTTTGGATGGGGGTGCTCGTCTCTTTCTAGCCGTTTGGTGTCGTTGGCCTCTTCGGCCGCAATATACGCTCTGACCATAGCCTTGGCCTCTGCAAAGGTCTGGAGACCCTTATGGATAAGGTGCTTGAAAAAGGCACCTCCCTCCAGGGCCGACAGGAAAGTGTTTAACTTCACTTCGTCGGTCAATTTGGGGATTTGCCTGGCCTCGGCTACGAATCGGGCTAGGAATCCCCTCAAACTCTCCCTAGCACCCTGCTTCACCCGAGCAAGGTGCCAGAGCTGCTTCTTCACCCTCCGGCTGGAGGGGAACTGTAAGAGGAAGGCTGTCGCAAAGTCCCTGAAAGTGCGAATGGAGTCCGCCGGCATCCCATAGAACCACATCCTCACGTCCCCCTTTATCATCAAGGGGAAGTATTGGCACATGGTTGTCTCGTCCAAACCTTGCAGACTCAAGTGTTCCTGGAAGTGGTTGAGATGGTCCATCGGGTCAGCGCTCCCGTCATAGACCTCCAGGTTTGGCATTTTGAACTTTGGGGGGAGCGTCCTCATCCTGATTTCTGTCATGAACGGGGATTGGAGTGCATTAGCCCCTCCCCTGCTGCTTTCGCCGAAGACACGGTTCCACCCTCCTTCCAATCTTTCCTCCACCTAGAGCAGGGCGGTCACCTTCTTCTCATTGAGGTAATGTCTCAACTAGTAAGGTTCACGGTCTACACGCCGCTTGGGGGATGCCCTGGTCCCTTAGGGGGACCATCCTACGGGACTGCCTCTCGAGCACTGCGCTCGTGGCGACTTTAGAGGGTCCCAGAGTTGCGCCTCTCTGAGCTCTCTTCTCGGATCCGAGGACTCAAATGGCCCTCTAGCCCACGAAGGGCCTTGCTGCTGGAAGCAACTTGAGTCTTCGGGTTTTCATGCTAGCCGGGTCGCCTGTCTCAGTGATCTCTCCCCTTGCCCCAGCTTTGGGACGTCCCAGCCTGGGAGGCTCTAGAAGGGGCTTCTCTCACCCACTCGTCAATCTTGGAGCAGAGTGTTTCGAAGGCCTTGGACATGCCTTCTATCTTGGCTGTCAAGGCTTTGACAACTGGATCAGGGTGGATTTCTACCCCGACGCAGGGGTCGGGGCTGTCATTGTGTGAGGCCACCTCTCCAACTGGCGTACTCGCCTATACCCTTATGTTCACCATATTGGACTTCGGAGTTAGGGTCGTCGGAGTGTTTCTGTATGTTCTGTGAGTATGTGAAAAGCAAATTTTTAGTCACTTCCCACAGACGGCACCAATGTTGTATCCTTGAGTTTCTACCGCCATACGACGAGAGTTCGAGTTCACACTCTGCACCCTTTTGATACCCTCGAACGGACGGAATCTGCAACACAATAATAATCGTTGACGTGACAGGAAGGAAAAAGGGAGGAGGGTACAATGCATGAGGATTTAACATGGAAAACGCCTTATCAAATGAAAGGGGAAAAATCATGGTGATGGACACTGAGTCCGAAAGGTTCCACTACACTTAGAATGGGTTACAAATAATCTCAGTGGCACTTTTGATGGCCATATAGGATTATAACACGAGAGATCTTGTTCCCTCTTTTCTTTTCTAGCTTTTTCTCTTGCACCTTTTTCTCTTTTTTTTTCTTTCTTTCTCTTAGATGCTGTTCACAGTGTGTATACAGAATGCTAGCAGTTGGAATCCCTTTCTCAGTCGTATGAGTGAGGTATTTATAGGGGGACATGCCCTTGAAATGGGAACACGTAAAGTTGGCGTGTGTTGGAAAGTCAGCCACTAACTCTGCTGATTTGGTGTGTGCTAGGGGGTCAGCTGTCCACTCTGTTGATTTGGCGTGCGCTGGGAAGCCTGCCACTAACTCTGCTGATTTGGCGTGTTAGGTGATGTCAGTCTCGTAATGATTGAGTGTGTTTTGAGCGCTATGATTTCTTATAGAGGTAGCGTGTTGCAGAGAATGCGTGCTCCTTGGTAATAGTGAGACGTCTGAGCTGACGTGCTCGGTCACCTTGGCCCCCTTTTCCCCTGATCTGATGATTTAGAGATGAAGAGATAGTCCTCGTACCTAAAAATTCTTCTGGGTTTCTGTCAAATCCTTGAGTTCATAGAGTTAGGTTCTCGGACGTTAATTAGAAATTTCGCCTTCTAGAGGCCCTCGGGATTTCAGTGCTGTGTTCTTAGCTTCACGTCTTCGGGATCTTATTAGAGACATAGGTCTCTTAGATTGTCCTTGGGCCTCCTGGGTTAAATTGATCTCTCGGATCATTGCAGCCATTTGGGCTTCTTGGGACGCTGGCTCACGTCCTCGGGCTCCTGAGGCCAACTTAACCTCTTAGGCTAAGTTAGGCTTATTGGGCCTTTTGGGACATGAAGGATTGTCTTTGAACCTCTTGGGTCGAATCATTCTCGTAAGCCTCTTGGATCGTAGACTTAACATTTTTGGGCCTGTCTCTCCGGGCCCTGACTATCGAGACCCATCA